>JAHPZR010007465.1:5000-25000 GCA_019787425.1 Platygyra sinensis | reverse complement strand
ATATATTAATTTAATATGACTGTAGCTGTAAATAAACCAAATAGTTGACAAAAAAATTACAAATCTAACAGTATTCAAATTGATTGGTTAAAATAGACAAGAAATTTGTACTCGCTGATGTTCAGTTTTCCTTAGCCACATACTCCTTCAAAGTTGGGCAAACGCACAATACAAGGATTGCTACAATTGCCTTCAAGAAAAACCACCTTCTCAACAATGTCCTCAACTTGTGCCAACTGAAGTTCTTCTCTGAAAATAAAGAAATGTTAAACACAGAGGAAGTGGATTGGGGTGGACTCTCATGTTGGTGATACATACATACATACATATATACTTTATTGCAGCTCCCTACAAGGGTTTTTCAGTTACAAAACTACATAACTATCATACTAGAATGAGATAATAAATAAATACACATTAAAAAATTAGTAAAATGCAATAACTAAGAAAAAAGGAAAAATACAATGGATTGGATTTACTATTTACAAATTCATAGATTAATCAGAAAAAAGAAGGTTAACAAGTCTTTTCCTAAAAACGTTTCAATATGCTTAATGTGCTAACATCACTGTCAAAAATAGTAAGGAACCTCTCATCTGCAGTTGTGTATGTTTCTGGCCTCTTGGTAAGGGACAGATATACACTATACCGCAGATTTAAATGCAACAGGTAAGCATAAATTTGGCATGAATTTGAAGCAAAGTTCAGGGGTTTCATTGAGATTTCTAGTAGGAGGGCATAAGGATTTGGCAGCCAGTTATACTGGTGCATGGTCAGGATTAAAAAACAGCTGGGCCAAGTTTTGGGCTACCTTTTCAGAGCTTTGGGCTAGTACACTGCAGTATGAAATTACAGCTTTAGCTTTTTCATAGGGCAAGCCAAGATTTCAAATTTTGTCAATTTACTTAGATCTGTAAATTTATACTTTAACAGTATTGCCTTCAAAAAGAACCTTGATATTTATTTCCTATAATATGAAGTTTTATCAATCAGATTAACAAAAAGGAATCAACAGGACTTGGCAGAAAGAAACAGAGATGAAGTCACTCCAAGTGTTAAGTACCTTTGTGGTTTCATACGTAGGATGTGACAGCCAGCATTATCAAAGAAGAAAGGCTTATCAAGATCAGGCTCTATTTCTTTATACACAACCAGTGTAACTCCTGACTCCTTGTTCCATGTGAAGAATTGGATATCTGCCACTTTGCCATTTGAGAGCAGAACAACACAGACGTTTCTTTTAACCATCCTTGTGTACTCTCTTGAGAAGTAAATCTGTCCCTTTTTCACAATTCGTGACACCTTTGATGTATTCTGTCCACACTCATTAAGAACAACTCTCATTAACTGTGGAGGTAGCCCGCTCAATTTCTTTGCAGCACCTGCAATCTGGCAGCTTTTGGCCTCTTTTAGATTCTTAACAAAGACAACAGCAAAAAATGAAATTAAAATTTCTAGAACAAGCATACAAATATACACTCCCTTCAGAAACAGCTGAACCTCCCATTAGAGGTCTACAGGTTTATTGCAGGATCTGTGGTATATGTACAATGAAACAGGAGTTGTATTGTACCAGAAAGGAAAACGGAGATTTTTTAAATACTTAACATCTTGTACATGTTTTACAAGTATTATATGCTTGTTGTTTGGGCTTGCCAAAGTAATGCAAGACTTAAAATCTACACTGATCAATACTACATGCTGGAATGTCAAATATGATGTATTTGAGAAATGTTGTATAAATTGTACACTAGTTGCAGCTTACTTTAGTGTAAATTAAGGTGGCCGAACACAGCTTTCACGCGCGTTCTTGCCAACGCAATTCAGCGCACACACAAGTGCTGCATAAAAACAAACATGGCATCAATACAGTGATCATTTTATTTAAAAATGTCTGCGCTATCTGTACTATTTTAGAGGAAAAAGTAAATAAAACAGAAGTATCAAAAACTGTGTTCAGCCACCTAAAGGTGATGTGCATGACACAACCAGTTGTCATGTATTTAAGATTTTCCTGATGATTCACTGTTATGAAGAGGACTTTTTTTATTAATTAAAGTAATAACATGTGTATCTTTATACCCTCTCTTTGTGACAAGCATTCTGAGAATGAAATCTTTGCTGGCTCCAGCTAGCATAACTTCAACTTGATTGATAAGTGTACATTGAGCATGTAACATCCAAATCAACTGGAAAGCAGAGCACAAATATAAATCAGACATGTATGGATGAATAAATTACTTTAGGTCCTATTCTTTAAACTTAAAAACGATCAACTGTAATGTTTTTTTTTTTCATTTCTTTTCATTTTTAACACTATTATTATGGAATGAAATATTTATAGTAATTAAGAAACCTCACCTGTCAATGAACTATTTTTGTCCATAAAGTTGTCCTATTTAACATGGAAGTTGAAAAGCAATTTTTTTCCTTTCAACTTCCTTGTCCTTATTCAGAAATTCAAAACAAAGGAGTTCATTTACCTGCCTACAAACATTCCCAGTACCGTGGCAAAAATCCATCAGGGTGCCATTCATGTCTTCAAAACCAAATGTAGACAAGGCCCAGAGAGGTCCCCAACCCTTAACATAGTCAACTAAGTGGGCCCCTGCATTGTGTACATTAAGACCACAGCTTCCAGCTCCTGTAAATTGACAAACAGGATTATCTCAAACCAACTACTCTATGAACATTTCGAGATGTATTGTGAATGTACTGTTAAAGATACACAGGTATTGTTTACTGCAAGTCCTGAGTATACAAAAACTGTCTTTGCGGGAAAATAACATTTGGGTCAACAATAAAGTTATTCCTTGTTTATTTCTAAAGCCTGTCATCAATGAAAACATGTCCTTGTTCTAATGTTGTACATACCATATAAAGCTTGGAAGTCCATGTAGAACTTGTCAAGAAGGTCCCGTGCTCTTCCTAACTGATTTGGGGTTAGTGCATTGCCAAGGAGGAGGTAAATTGCTTCTGAGAAGCATGCAAAATGCTGCAAATATTTATCTGGCAAATAGCCCACCACACATGGTAGAGCATAATAGAGAAGCCAGGACTGCAATTCAGATGCTTGAAAAAGATGGGGGAAAATCAAAACAAGTTTGTAATAATTAAAAACCCAGTTTCCGGATATTTAAGACCTAACAACAATAACAGAAATAATAACAGGAAAAGAGAAGAACCTTTTAAGTTCTTAAAGTGCTTTTCCAGGTCTCTGGGTAATTTGCTCAACATATCTGGTGGTCTCATCTGAAGGACACCCTTGTTGATTTGTTTAATCTGCCAGGTAAAAAGATAATCTCAAATGTAGCCTAGAACTTTCCATATCCATTATTATATTTAAACAAAACAACAGACCAGTTTAAATCTCCATGTGGTAGGTATTTCAGTCAAGTACTACATTTCATTTAATATAAGTTAAGCAAATGGGCCATTTTAGCAAAGAGATTAGCCAAGGGTATGAAATGTACTTATCATAATGATAAAAGCTGAAGAAATCAAACCTGGCCACCAATGAAAAAGTCTTTCTTGTAGTTTGTGGATGAAAACCATTTCTTGAGGAGGGTCTTAGTGATTCCCAACAAACACCCATGCATATAGTCAGGAACCATGCCCAGAACTATATCAAACCAGGGCATATTGGCCAAACTGGTGACATCAATCATTCCTGCAACCTGAATCAAAGAATTCTACTCTTTAGAGCACATTTTTCCATGACAGATTAAATGTTTTATAACCAAAAAACTGTGGCCAACAGGCCACTGTGCTTCTTTACATCAAGCAAACCATGATTGATCTCTCTACATACATACATGCATGCATGCATGCATGCATGCATGCATACATACATACATACATACATACAAACTTTATTGAAGCTCCCTAAGTGAGTTTTTCAGCTCATGAGCCAACTCATAAAGAAGTAGTTGCCATAATATTGTTTATGTGCAAGGACTAATTACTTGACGTAAAAAACTGCACAGTACAAGTAAGACGCATGTCATAACGAGCCAGACGTTCTTAGCAACCAAAAAACAGACCTGGGATCCCGTGGAGATCTCGAACTTTTAGTCTACGATCTCCACGGGATATCCAGTGGCTTGTAACATTCCAGTGTAATCATATCCCTGGCGGTGATCGTTTGTGTTCCTCAAAACGTGCCAAGTTTTGCACGAATGTGTCATAATCCTAAAGTGTGAAAGTGCATTTACTGTAACACAATAACACCGTTTAATCAGTTGTTTAATTAAAAACGCGTAGGAAACATACAAAGCATTTAGTCGGCGTTTCGGGTAATCGATCCAGATTTTCACGGGAAAGCCGAATTCAAACCTGTTTAGGTATTCTCCCTATGTAAGTCTGTTCGTAAATACCCGGCGATTCCAAAGATAATTTTATTTTGTCTGGCAGTCGAATTCGAAGATCATGTGTAAACACACTTTAAAAATTAATTCACTTAATGGTATGGGCAGTCAGAAATTCTCAAAAATTATAACAAAGACGTTTTCAAAAGCCTCTCAAGAGGTTACTCTCTCGATTTCTCTGCGCGATAGAAATCACGAGCTCATAATCTTATTGTTTACAAGTAAACTAATGCGAAGCGATTCAAAAACTGCACGAAAAAAAAAAAGTACCAATCCTCAGGTCACGGCTTCGCCACTCGCGTTCACAGCTTCGCTACCAAAACAAAAGCACTCACGCGCTAAATCCCGCCAGGTACGCAGGCTAACTGCACAACGGAAAAATCACTATCACGACTTTGTTACATTACCGAAGTACTCGGCAACTGTATTGCATGGACTTCAACCTGGATGAACCAGACAGGATATGTAACAAGTTCCTATAATGTCACGCACGACGAAAAAAAATCACTATCACGATTTTGTTACATATCCCGAAGTACTCAGCAACTGTATTGCATGGACTTCAACCTGGATGAACCAGAAAGGATATGTAACAAATTCCTATAATGTCACGCACGACGAAAAAAAAAATCACTTTCACGATTTTGTTACATATCCCGAAGTACTCAGCAACTGTATTGCATGGACTTCAACCTGGATGAACCAGAAAGGATATGTAACAAGTTCCTATAATTTCACACACGACGAAAAAAATCACTATCATTGTTACATATCCCGAAATACTCAGCAACTGTATTGCATGGACTTCAACCTGGATGAACCAGAAAGGATATGTAACAAGTTCCTATAATGTCACGCACGACGAAAAAAAAATCACTATCACGATTTTGTTACATATCCCGAAGTACTCAGCACCTGTATTGCATGGACTTCAACCTGGATGAACCAGAAAGGATGTGTAACAAGTTCCTATAATTTCACACACGACGAAAAAAATCACTATCATTGTTACATATCCCGAAATACTCAGCAACTGTATTGCATGGACTTCAACCTGGATGAACCAGAAATGATATGTAACAAGTTCCTATAATGTCACGCACGACGAAAAAAAAATCACTATCACGATTTTGTTACATATCCCGAAGTACTCAGCAACTGCATTGCATGGACTTCAACCTGGATGAACCAGAAAGGATATGTAACAAGTTCCTATAATGTCACGCACGACGAAAAAAAAAATCACTATCACGATTTTGTTACATATCCCGAAGTACTCAGCAACTGTATTGCATGGACTTCAACCTGGATGAACCAGAAAGGATATGTAACAAATTCCTATAATGTCAAGCACGACGAAAAAAAAAAATCACTATCACGATTTTGCTACATATCCCGAAGTACTCAGCAACTGCATTGCATGGACTTCAACCTGGATGAACCAGAAAGGATATGTAACAAGTTCCTATAATGTCACGCACGACGAAAAAAAAATCACTATCACGATTTTGTTACATATCCCGAAGTACTCAGCAACTGTATTGCATGGACTTCAACCTGGATGAACCAGAAAGGATATGTAACAAATTCCTATAATGTCAAGCACGACGAAAAAAAAAAATCACTATCACGATTTTGTTACATATCCCGAAGTACTCAGCAACTGTATTGCATGGACTTCAACCTGGATGAACCAGAAAGGATATGTAACAAGTTCCTATAATGTCAAGCACGACGAAAAAAAAAATCACTATCACGATTTTGTTACATATCCCGAAGTACTCAGCAACTGTATTGCATGGACTTCAACCTGGATGAACCAGAAAGGATATGTAACAAGTTCCTATAATTTCACACACGACGAAAAAAATCACTATCATTGTTACATATCCCGAAATACTCAGCAACTGTATTGCATGGACTTCAACCTGGATGAACCAGAAAGGATATGTAACAAGTTCCTATAATGTCAAGCACGACGAAAAAAAAAATCACTATCACGATTTTGTTACATATCCCGAAGTACTCAGCAACTGTATTGCATGGACTTCAACCTGGATGAACCAGAAAGGATATGTAACAAGTTCCTATAATGTCACGCACGACGAAAAAAAAATCACTATCACGATTTTGTTACATATCCCGAAGTACTCAGCACCTGTATTGCATGGACTTCAACCTGGATGAACCAGAAAGGATATGTAACAAGTTCCTATAATTTCACACACGACGAAAAAAATCACTATCATTGTTACATATCCCGAAATACTCAGCAACTGTATTGCATGGACTTCAACCTGGATGAACCAGAAAGGATATGTAACAAGTTCCTATAATGTCACGCACGACGAAAACAAAATCACTATCACGATTTTGTTACATATCCCGAAGTACTCAGCAACTGCATTGCATGGACTTCAACCTGGATGAAACAGAAAGGATATGTAACAAGTTCCTATAATGTCATGCACGACGAAAAAAAAATCACTATCACGATTTTGTTACATATCCCGAAGTGCTCAGCAACTGTATTGCATGGACTTCAACCTGGATGAACCAGAAAGGATATGTAACAAATTCCTATAATGTCAAGCACGACGAAAAAAAAAAATCACTATCACGATTTTGTTACATATCCCGAAGTACTCAGCAACTGCATTGCATGGACTTCAACCTGGATGAACCAGAAAGGATATGTAACAAGTTCCTATAATGTCAAGCACGACGAAAAAAAAAATCATTATCACGATTTTGTTACATATCCCGAAGTACTCAGCAACTGTATTGCATGGACTTCAACCTGGATGAACCAGAAAGGATATGTAACAAGTTCCTATAATTTCACACACGACGAAAAAAATCACTATCATTGTTACATATCCCGAAATACTCAGCAACTGTATTGCATGGACTTCAACCTGGATGAACCAGAAATATATGTGTCAAGTTTCTATAATGTCACGCACGACGGAAAAATCACCATCACGACTTTGTTAATGTCACGCATGCAAAAAAAACTACCTGGACGTTTGCGTGGGCAAACCAGAGAGTAGTTATAATATGTGCCTATATGCCAATTTTCTATGTATCCAGAATTGTTTTTTCGAAAACTAGTGTACCGTGTGGATATCAGTATAAATACTGATTTGTTTAGTAGCGATCTAGTCCCCATACAATCTAAAACCACGCCAGTGCGTGTAAGTTATGATATAAATAAAAGAATAATTTGATGACTTAGCTTGGTTCCATCGCCTTGCAGTTGAGTTTTGAAGGTATTGTCTTGATTAGATGCTCTACGAGGATGGTCACGGCCGGCGCTAGCTGAAGACACTTTCTGGTTCTATCTGTCGTTGTTGAATTCATGTGTAAGCCAATCGTGGTTGTCGGTTTCGTTTGGGTTTCAACAACTGTTTTATGGCTTGAGCGACAACAAATCCAAATGTAGAGGCAGGGGCAGCTTCTTTGTTGTTCTTCCCGACTCAAAACTGGCTCAATTTCGCAAAAATGCGTCAGCAGAAACACCATATCTTCTACTTTGGAGGCAAATCTCGTTTTGTGCCCGTTTTCAATGACCGACGATGGGTTCATTCGAAGTCTGTATTATATGTAAGCAATATTCCCGCGTTGTGAAAATTTATTCTAAAAAATCAATTATGCGGCCAGATCATATCTGAAAATAACCAGGTTTCTTTAGTACACAATTACTCTCATTAAAAGCAATTATCGCAAACCACAATAGAACCGCAAAATTCTTGCGATGACAGCAACCTAACAGATAAATGACGTCACGCCATAGCAACCAGACCTGGCGAATTTTTAAGCTTCCGGTTAGCTCTGGCTCGTGATGATGTAATACTGAGACTATACAAGTCATGTATTAATTGAAGTGAAACGTACCCTTTTTTGTGTTTGACTTGCTCTAAGGGCTTGTTCTAAAAGTGTCTTTGTAGTACGACTGGGGGCTTTCTCCAAGGAAGATTTGTATGGGTAGCACCTTGTGTGCCCATTTCCTTGGGCAACAATAACCCCAGGCTCTTCACATGTTATACAGCCACTTTCACCATTGTGTTGAGTCATGTTGGTAAGGTAAGCTTTCCCTTGTAAATCAGTTGCCCCCAGCAGTACTGCAACTCTGACTTTGAGGGGTGTTTCCACTTTAGGTAATTTAACAGTTATACCTAGAGGAAAGGAAACAATGGTTACTGAAAAATTGTACCAGTGTGAGAAAACATCAAACCAGTAGTTAAATTAGAAAGATGAAGTGCAGTTTGTTAAGGTAACCTGCACCTGCACCTGCATAGTACATGTTAAGTGCATCACAAATTCCTTTTAGCTATCCCATTTGAGATCTTGTTAAACCAGATCGTTTGAATCTTCATATTAATTGGAAGATAAATTTAAAAATAAAAAGCTCAAGCAACTACAACAGAGTTGCTACCATGTGATGGGTGATCTACATACCAATGTCATGTTAACATTTTTAAGCGCACCCCATCTTGAACACTGTGGAAAGTGTAATAACACACCTAATTTAAAGGGTTACATTACCAAACACTGACCTTTGTTGTACAATTTGCTCATCTCAGATGTAAATGGTTCAAAGAAAGTATTAAAAGGAGGTTTTCCCTTTCCTTGCCAGATGCCCCATAGTATCATATTCCTTTTTGAAAACCTGCAAGTGCAAGCAACAATAATATTCCCTTTAAGCTTCTGTATAATATCAGAGTTTCTGGCCCTGTCCACATGTAACTTGCAAGCCCTTCACTATTTTAAAGACATCTTAATTTTTGAAGCAGTGTACCTGTCTGGAGATGGAAGCTCATTTACAGCTAAAAATACTGGCCAAAGTGACACACTTGAGGAGGAGTATAGTGGGGCACCATCAGTGTTGAAGATGAAACTGATGTTTGCTGGATTATTCAAAAACTGGCCAGCTTCGCATAACCTCTTGTAGTTTTCTCCATCGATAATATCAGTGATTATCGATTTTCCCCGTTGCTTGCTTCTGTCTTCAATAGCTTTCCATGTCCCATCCCCTGAAAAGAGAAACAATTAACAGGGTTTATACCCTTTTCAGGACTATTCCAGGACTCAGATTGATTTTTCAAGGACTCTAAAATTCACATTAACCCCTACAACCCCAAGGTCTCGATGTTAATTCTCCTCACTGCCTTCCATAGACTTCATAAGTTTTTGTCAAATTAAACAGATCTCCAGAACTTTGCAGGACCAGTGGCCTTTTTCCAGGACTTTCCAGTCCTGGAAAATGCTCTGTGTAAAATTCCAGGACTTTCCAGGTTTTCCAGTACCTGTACGAACCCTAAATTAAAGTACACGCATTTGTAAGTCACGTCATAGGCCTGTCGTAAGCTTATTGTATGCGACAAAGTCGCACCGTGGAAATCGGCCTAATAACAAAGGTAAGCACTAATTACATGCATATTCACAGTCTGATGAACCTGTAGCCCTCAAAAAAGAACACTATGAAAGCACTTTGTAGTAAATACACTCACTTTCTAGCAAATATCTCAGCTGATTGAAGATGTTGACAGACACAAAACTGTTCTTATGCAGTTTCTTTCCTTGCTGATTTAAACCTCCCTTGTATCTCAACCTGTAAAAAAACATGTACAATGGAAATTGTTTTTTATAAATATCAGCTAGCTATATGTCTTCATATAATTAAACACAGCAACAATCTACTGAACAAACAATCTGAGCTTGTACATGTATCCAAATGCCGACATGAAAATAAGTTTTATCTCAAGAACAATTGACGCTTATCCTACACAATAGGTATAGTATTGCGCTCCTTCACATTCAGTGTTTTAGCTAAAACAGTTTTGCACCATACCCCCCTATTATGTAATAGTCTCACCCATTGCAATTAGAACCCCATTGTTCCACTTATCGTAAACATGTATATATAGCTAGCTGGTAAGTTTGCTCTTCATTAAATCTGCCTGATGCGTGCATACGCACGAAACTCAGAGTCGCAGGGAATCTTGTGTATTTTCATTTAGTCGTCTAATTCTATCCATGTATATATTTTAATATAACTGTACATGTAGATTCAAAGACATACCCATCACAGCCCTCTGTTGAACAAATGACTTGATCATCTCTGTCTTTAGGAAAAAGAGCAAGACATCTTTCACAGATGTCATAAATGAAAATCTCACAGTTTCCACACACTTGCTGTACATTTGTATAACTAAGGGACTGTACTGTGACATTCTCTGGACAAATTAATTTCAATAAACCTAGGATATCTTTAGCAGCCTCAGCTGTCATACAATGTCTTGAAATTAAGGCAAGAATAGCCATACATGCGTTTTCTTGGGCAGAAAATGTTTTTTCTTTGGAAACATTACTTTCACTTTCATCAGGGGAGTCCAGTGAATGGTCGTCAGCATCAGAGTCATCAAGTTCTTCAGAGGAGTCTGAACTAGAAACTTCAACATCACTGTCTGAATCACTGTCAGCGGACATATCTGAGTTGTCATGTATTATACCAATTGGTATTTCTGTAGTCTCTTCAGGCACAGGCAACTCAATTTCATAAAATGCTTCTGTGAAATTTTCCTGCATTATGTTTGACTCCATCCCATCAAAGTCTTCCACGACGTTTGTGTCAACAGCCACCTCACTCAGGTGAGTTGAAAACTCTGAGGTGCTCAGATCATGGTGCTGGAAATTATCTCCAGGAAAAAGTGATGGAAGGGAGGGTGATGATGTACTGGCCTGTGAAGACTGCTGTAAGCGATTGATGTGGTCATATCTTGTAGATTTTGGTATGGGAAAAGTGGGGTCATCAATATATTTCTTGTATTTTTTTGTCCTCACATTCACTGAAATAATCAAAACAATAAAAAAAAGACAATGAGTCAGTGAGAAACACTGAAGTAACTGACATATTAATTACAAAATCAAAAACAACCCTTAACCTGTACGCCTTAATATGTTTAAAGAATATGATCCCATTATTTTTTCACGTTATAAATCCTTATAAATTTTTCATTAAGGTTATTTAAAGGGAAAAGGGGGCGGAAATGTATACTTGCTGCATCGTGCTGACTGGGTGTTGAAACCACTCAGTCCTAATCTCACGAAATTATAAGGAGGAATTTTGGCCGGCTTAACTACAACAAGTTCGAGCTAATATTTCACAGAATTTATCTCGTTTCCTCAGGTCGATCTAAAGCCTTTCAGATGAATTATGGCTTATTGTATTTTAAAAATACCACAATACATTGCATGGCTTGATTTATCGTATAATTATACACCCTTTATATCATAAATCCACTAACCTCTGCCGTGAACTTGTTTTAAATGACTCTCGATCCTTTGTAACCTTGACAACCTTCGGGAACAGATCAAACATTTGAAGCATGTTCCATTTTCTGCCTTGATTTCTTCATACAAAGTTTGTGTAGTTTTTCTTTTGAAAGCAAGATCCATCTTTCAAAACACCAACAAAACAACGTGATAACAGAGCGACAACGAAAGTTAATCCGGTAACCAACTTGCAACCATCTTGCTTGCACACTGACGAACACCTAGTTCCCAGGTTCTCTCTTGGAATTATCACGTGCCTATTCTCGTGACTGAATGTGACAAAGGTCTCCTTATTCATTTTCTTTTGGCGCCTTTCTTTGATTTCAGCGTTGTCGGTTGATCGCTTGTGCGTTTACCACACATTTAGTATATTTCACTTCCAAACTAAATCAAAATGGTTTTTGCTGTGGTCCAGTGGCTAGAAGAAAACAGTGCGAGTGTCATTAACGAAAAACAAGTCATTCTTGGCGAAGATCTGGAGCTAAAAGAAGGTCTTACTGTGGGATGTTTCAGCTGGGAAAAATTCAAAGGGCAGATTAGCCGTATACAAAGCCACAGTTTTAAAATTGTTTGGTGAGTTCAATTTTAGTAGCCTTATATTATGTAAAGTAAATCATTTGCATTCAGATAAAAGCTTTTGAATGAACTTTATAATCAAGAATCAATGCTCGAGTGGGGCTCTGAATAATGGCATGATATTTAATGCTTGGCTAGCAGAGCAACCAAAAGCAAACTGAAACATTAGGTCAAAAACTCAGTTGCCCAGAGCGCGCGCCTCAACAATTTGATTTGTTCATAAGAAGTTGTTTGTAACGAAACGGATGTAGCAGTCACCAATCGCACCAATTTTCTTGACGAAAAAGCCACCTAGGTAGCCTCATCAGTGTACGTGAGTTTGATTTGTCTCCCACATGTTTCAGCCTGACTGTTGTACAAGCTAATGGCAATCTGTGTTGATCTTTTCAAATTTTCATCTTTCCGTATATTCATTACTGTTTTCTACATTAATAATTGTTCCTTTAATGTTTTAAGTGCTTGTTTTTTTTTATATTTGCTATGTCCAAATTTGACTAAAACCCGTGCTACATATCCTGAAATCTGAGAGTAATGTTGATACACTTATACCCCATTCACACCAACTAAACATGTTTAATTAAACCAGGTTTAGAAAAATGAAAAGTATAGTGAAGAAAAACTGCAACTCAGGCTTTTATGCAGGATTTAGATGAACTTGAACATGTTTTTTAATTTGTGCTGAATTTGAAGTAAAAATACATCAGTAAGCAGCTTTTATAAAGAAAACAATTTTAAACTGAGTTTAACTTGACAGCTTTTAAACATGTTTAAGCTTTGGTGTGAACGGGGCATTAGATATTAAGACTTATAAAACTTGAGTGTTAATTCTTATCAGGAACAAAGGCAAAAAGCACTAGATTATGAAGTAAGTCTCCTGACACCAGCTGCCAACACTTATGGAAACAAAGGTACAAATGCTTTTTTTTTATTTCAACATACATGTATTAACAACCATGTTTAAAATTTATAATCACTGAAGACTACTCTATTTGTTCAGATCAAAGAAACAAAAGATCAAGAAAACCATCCCAAAAAGTGAGGGACAATGAAGTTACAGGGGAACAAGGTACAATGTAGTGGTTGTAGTAGTTGTATGTAGTAGTAGTACTAGCAGTAGTTGTAATTAATATACAGTAACTGCAATATTAAGCTGTAGGCACTTAATCAGGCCGGGGTGGAAGGGGGGGGTGGGGGCAGAGGTGACATCAGTTGAATCTGCCAACTGAGTTGGAGATTTTAACCATCTTCGTAGACTTTCAAACATTTCATTGGAGTTTAGTGACTCTTGGCTATTTAAAGCCAAATGCCCAAGTGGGTGATAACTAGTTGTGCAGAAAATCTCAGCTCGGTGTGAATGCCAAGCCTATACCTAATGTTCCTCCCTTTGTGATGTAGCATTAACAGGTAAATCATTTACACAATGTTCAGCAGAAGGCTGCAACTGAATTGCAAAATTGTGTTTGTATGCAGTACTTCAACATCCAGGATCATGTGTTTCAAACATCTCCCTTATGACTGGGTACAATGAAAAAAAACTACACATAATTTCATTGTGTATTTACTCCATCCTTTGTTCCCATGGCAAATTGACCAAAAGCATTGTTGGCTTATTAACACTGCCTTTGTTTCTGTGCATGCTCAGGTGACTGTGAAGAACAAGAGACAAATGAGCCTGTAAAGGATGCCAGCATGGATGATAAAGGTAACAGATATATAGATATAGTGTTATCAGTAATTTAGTTTTGATACTACTTGAAAAATGACTTGACATCGGCTAGACTCTATTTTTCAGATGTTCTATTTGAGTGATAGATGGTTGTTATAAATCATGTTTTACCCCTTTTTGTCATCTACAGTCCTACATCAGTGAGTCACATACTTTTCAAATCTATGCCAAAGAAGTTTGGATAACCTATTTAAAAAATGCAGCCAAGTTAACACATGATTTGTTTTTTCTTGACAGCTGAGCAACCCGCAAACAAAAGAAGGAAAATCAAGAACAAGAAAGAGAAAGGTGTTACATGTAACAAAGAAGAAAAAGAAAACGAATTGAGAGAAAAAAAGGTAATGGACTGTGTGCATTATACTGTATTTCCCAGATTAATTGCCTCAAAATATTATGTCTCTGCAGCTTTTTGGAGTTTCTGCCTCCTAGAATAAAATAAAGGACAACTTCTGTAATAATAATTCGTATTCTACTGTTTGTATTAACATTAAAACAAACAAAGTTCTTAACATTCTCTCTCTTTTTCTCCCTTTAAAGCTGCAGCAGACAGTACAACAACAACGAGTCCAAATGATTCTTGGGGAACGTAAGACAGCCCAAAATGAAATGATCACATTGTCCGATGATGAAGATACATGCATATCACCTCCCATCACACCAACCTCGGATACACACAAACACACCATTACATCACAGTCACCTTCACCACTCCACTTCACACCAGGTGGGAACTACAACACTGGCACAAGCACCATTACATCACACTCACCACCCGACTTCACGCCAGGTACAAGCCACAACACTGGCACACACACCATTACATCTCACTCACTCTCTCTACCCCACTTCACTCCAGGTGGGAACCACAACACTGGTACGCACACCATTACATCATGCTCACCACCCCACTTCACGCCAGGTGCAAGCCACAACTCTGGCACACAAACCATTACATCACGCTCACTCTCACTACCCCACTTCACACCAGGTGCGAACCACAACACTGACCCACACACCATTACATCACACTCACCACCCCACTTCACACCAGGTACACACACTGTTGCATCACAAAGTCATGCATCACATCATATGACACCAGTAACAAACTATCCCATGCAACACACATTACCCACTCCCACACAGTCACTTCACATTGATCCACATGAACCATCATTGACACCATTGTCTCGCCCCACAAAACATCCAAAGAGCTTTACTCAGCAGCTGATGGAGGATGACATTGACATTTTGCCTTTGGGGGACCAATCAACTAAAAGAAAACTTGCCAACAGTGAGGTGGGCCGCAACTGGGAATCCTTTTCTGTTCACTTTACACAAGAATTTGAGTGGCTCAAGGGAGAGGTGGATGGCCTAAGAAGTGAGGTCAAAAGCCTCAGAAAGCTTGTTAAGGAGATGAAGGTTAGATATATTGAGAGAAGGACTAGGCCTTGGTAAATGTAGAGGGGTTTCACAAGAGCAAGAGATTTAATCTTATGAATCCTCTTGAGTTGTGACCCTTACATAATGATATTCAATTTTTCTTGAAAGGACATTAATAATGGACTTAAAAAAGCGATAATTTTTCTCAGACCAAAAAAATGTAAATTATAGACTTAACATAAAGTTTGACACGATGACTCTTCAATGATGACTCTCCAGTCACTGATTATCATCTGTTGGCCTTGTGTTTGAACACATGATTGCTTTCAGGTGGGATAAGATACTCCAAAGCTTGATTAACACTGAATTGAGATTTGATGTAGACTAATCATACTCCAGGTTAAAATATTTATGTATTTTTTCTCCATTTAGACAAATGTAAGTTCAGGCCAGGGAGCAGAGGCACATCACCAGACTCCAGAGGTATACCACACATTTTGTTGCATTTTATTCAGTCAAAAATTTCTTGAATAAAACTACATTGTTGCCACAAGCAACACTTGTTTCTTATGGTAATAATTTTATAATTGTGAGTGCAAATTCAAAGAGATGCATGACATTTGATCCTTGGTTGCATCTATTAGTGTGAAATTGTGATAAATAGAGTTCAAATTGGCTATCTAATGCTAAATGCTTGTTAAATTTTAGAAGTTTGATGTGATGTCAGATGTCATTTGTCAAGAGTGGTAACAAAAGTGTTCTGGCAATAAAAGTTTATCCCTGCACAAATTTTGTGAGCAATTTCAAGCTGAGCTGATGAAACTGGAATGTTAACTATACTCCAGTAAATGAATTTCATGCAAAACCAAGGCATCCATGAGAAAGTCACGGCACATTTTTATGGTTTGTTTGAGCATAAATTAATGTATCTTTTTTTTTGTGGTGTTTCATTTGGATGCGTTTGCAAAGCAAAGCCATAGTAATAACTTAAAGTTGCACAAGGGTTTCATGTACACCAGTTAAAGTGCTGTAAATTAAAATAAAGGCTGCAGGATGAAATTACTTATCACCAGTACACTAAGTGATTGTTCACGCAAAAGGCTGCCTGATGTTGCTTTAATATTTAAGAAACAAATTGTCACTTTGAATTTGCACTTGCAATTATATTACCATAACAAAACAAAGTTGGTTGGTTACTTGTGGCAACAACTTCGTTTCCTTGTCCCTCATGAATGTCTTACATGTACTCAGCTGATAATCAGAAATAAAGCCTACCACTTGTTGAAATTAATCGCTGCAAAATAAACATTCAGGAGTGCAATTTTCAAAATAATTTTCTCTGATTTGCAATTTTCTCTGATAATGTTCCATTTATGTACAACATGGGATAGATGAGGTGTCAGAATAATGACATCACAATTTATGTCGGTTTTTTTTTTATTACAGACCCAATTGCTTCACATGGTGAGAAATACAACAAAGCCACTTGAGGGATTGAAAGCCTTACTTTTCCATCTTTACACCCCAGATGAAGTAAGGCAGTCATCCCTTAAGGGGAGGACAACTGTTACTGGAGGAGAGACTGTGGGTCTCCAAAAGGAAAATCTCGATTTAATCTACTGTAAGTTCAAGATTGATGTAACATGCAAAACACATTTACAATTATCAAGTATTCTTTTTTAAATGTTTCAACCAGGTTACAGTCAGGTCTTAATTTAAAGATGCATGTTGTGAGCACATGAATATTTGGATCTCAGGTTTACCTCAAACATATCACAATGTAATATTATTCTTCATTTTGTTTTAGGTGTCATGGAACAAAGGTATAAGATGGAGAGGCTAGCTGTTGACAACCTAATTAGAGGACAACAAAGAAAGCTCCGGAATCAACAAAAAAAAATGAACAGCAGCTAAGTCCGCACAAAGTCAAGCTTGTTTCATGTCAATAGATGTTTCAGTTTTGTTGTTATGATGTATTATCTATGATCTGAGTTGAATTTAATATAAATAAAATATTTTATCTGCTTTAATTTTGTGTTTTCATCATTATTTTCAATTTCAAACCTACAAAAAGGGTCCTAATTTAATTGAAAGAGCTCAACATATAAATTCCTATAAATTCCTTGATATTCCTACTTGTTCTTAATAATTCCCAGTTATTCTCAAAAATTCCCAATTATTCTCAAAACTTCCCAATAATTCCTAAAATTCCTAGAAATTTAATGTACTGGTATTAACTAACTTGGAATTCCTAGGAATTCCTAGGAATTCCAAGCCACATATCAAATGAACTTGGAATTTCTGGGAATTCCTAGGAATTCCTAGGAATTCCAAGTCCGAATTTACAGTGAAAATTCACACCTATTATTCCTAGGAATTCCTAGGAATTCCTAGGATATTCCTAGGAATTCCTAGGAATTCCTAGTTGCATTTCACAAGGGCATGCATTGATTAACTTAAAAAAAAAAATCAATAACTTCAAATACCAATTATCTTTTCATTTTGAATACTATGAAATTGTTTATTATCAATACTTCAGAGGCAGCACAGTTAAGTTGAGTGAAATGGAAACTTCAAAAGTATTTCAGATTTCCTCATTGAGTAATGATAAAATTATGACATTTATTTTGCAGTTAACTCTAGAAAAAAACTGTACATATTTGACTTTGTTACAAGTTTTACTGTTTTTAAATGAATCTGATGGATTAATGAGATATTCAGATTTTTTTTAGTTTTGATAGTTTACTGATTGCAGGATTCTGATTCTGTTAAAATGGTGGCTGTAGTAGTCTTCAGTGTCACCAAAACAAAATACATGTATGTCCACAAATAGGCTAAACAATTATATTTATTTATTAGCCATTCCAAATGTTGACCTCTCTTGCTACTCAACTATCACATGTGGAGCAATAAATATCAAGTTGTTAATAATAGTGCGTTCCTAAAAGATTCATAGAAACACCAAGCTCACTTTGGCTTCAAACACTGACTTCTACTTCTTCAATCAATAAGTTGATTTTTTTTACCCAAAAAGTTCAATAACGTTAATTTCAATCAATGTCTGTAAAGATAAGAAACATTTTTTGAAGAGTTCCTGTATTAACTGCACACTCCCTGAACATTAGGCATCCGGATAAGACAGAGGTGGTCTCCATTTCCTTCAAGTAATAGGACTTTTTCCTTAATATCTTCAACCAGTTTTACTTGAAACTCTGATCTGAAAATATAAGCCGGAAACAAGACTTGTGTTTAAGCAGCAAGAATTACATTTTGTTTATGATGATTTAATTCATTTCCCAAGTTTCTTGACCTCCCAAAAAAGAAATTATTACATTTTGTACTTATTAACATCTATTCACATTCTTCAAAATAACATACATGTAACTTACCCCTAGTATAAAAAAAGGTTGGTTGTTACCTCAACCACTTTCATTATACCTTTTAAATAATTTATTAATTACCTTTCTTGCTGCATCCTTAATGTGTGATGACCAGCCTCGTTAAAGAAGAATGGATTTTGTAGATCTGGCTGTACCTCTCTAAACACTGCCAATGTGACCCCTGACTGCTTTTCCCACACAAAAAACTCAATCTCTCCAACTTTGCCACAGGCAAACAAGACAACACTGGCATTTCGTTTTACCATCCTGGTATACTCCTTTGAATAAAATACTTGTCCTTTCTTAACAATGCGCAGAACTTTAGCTTTGTTGCCTCCTTCAACTTTCATATTAATCTTCTCCATTAATTCATTGGGTAGCCCTGTCAGTTTTTTGGCCCCTCCAGCAATGAAGCAATCCTTTGCATCCTTTAGATTTTTTACTCTACAGCAGGAATGGGATGAGTTTTGTAAGCTTAAATATCATATTAATTAAATGTTATGAATAAACGTGACCAGACCAGAAAATCAAAGGTCCTTCGAGACCACAACTATTTTGCTTCTACTTTAATACAATTTCGTATCGTCCTATTAGTAAGTGCTGACAGCGTCTTGACAGCCTGTGACAGAAAGTATTCCCTGAAGAGTTTACACGAACTGACTTATCGAGAGACGAGCTCCCCTCATACTCCATTTTTGCATAAATGCAAAATAGTCGTAAAAATGCAAATTTCTTTTACTAAGATGGATTACCAAATACCACATCAATTTAACTAACATTTATAACCTTTTTCTGCCTCAAAATAAAAATTGTTGTTTCATTTGCAGATTTTTTAACTGTTTTAAAACTACAGATCTCAATTACCTTTATAGCAACATAGCGTATTACTTACTGCCTTTTTGTGTTAGCATTCTTCTGATAAAATCCTTTAGACAACCATCTTTCAGCAAATCAATCTCAAATCTTAACCGACTCTGTGCATGAAGCATCCAAATTACCTTCAAAGAAATTTTAAATTGCAGTTGATACCCTGGTAATTTTTTTTTGTCCTGAACACAGTTTAAATTCATTTAAGTCCATTTATTAGTTATAATTAAATATAACTTGTCAATGCACCTGTCTACAAACATTTCCTGTGCCATGTGTCAAGTCCATGATGGTGCCATTCATGTCCTCAAAGCCAAAGGTGGACCATGCCCACAGTGGACCCCATCCTTCAACGTAGTCTGC
>JAHPZR010007464.1:0-14224 GCA_019787425.1 Platygyra sinensis | reverse complement strand
TTCACGGCTAATTATTTAAAAGAAATGTGTAGCTACCACTGTTACCACAAAAGAATTAACCTCACGGCAAAAAGAAAACCTCACGGCAAAAAGAAAAAAAAAAGGCTCACGGCAAAACTTCTTCAATGCCGAGAGGACTTTCGTTTGCCTTGAGGTCGAGGTTTTTCTTTTTGCCTTGAGTCTTTTTCTTTTTGCCTTGAGTCTTTTTCTTTTTGCCGTGAGGTTAATTCTTTTGCGGTGACACTTGTGGGCTACGATAGTATGGTTGTTGGTTTTCCTTGAGAAAAGGAGCTATCCTATCTACACTAGGGGATAAATTAAGGAGGCTCGAAATAGCTCTCATTTCCCCAGATTAGTGTTACAAAATATTATCCAAATACAGTTCGGTTTATCGTATAAGTGTGACATTTACCACACAAATAAATGAAACGTCTTAGAATCATTACATCATTTTTTTTTTCCAGAGAACCTGTTTCCAGGGTCATCGTCCGGAATGCCGCGAAACATCCAAGAACTTTTTGTGTGTTTCGGCGCTAAAATTCAAAATCATAACAGAGAATACGGACAAAAAGCGGCCACCAGCGCGTGCACTTTTCTGTTTCACGGGCATATTAATTTATCTGGGCAGCGAGTAGCATATAGGAATTGTAGAGAAAGGATCGACGAATAATTTTGACCAAAAATTGTTTTTTTTTAAGGTCTCTGCAAGTATTATTAAATTCGCTGTGAAAATAATCTATTTTGAGAGCTTTCTTGTCTGGAAGCTGTTCTTCAGGCGAGATATACCCAGCGAACTGAAAGGTTAAAACGGATGTCAGGAAAGGTCCTGCCAATTTTCGCTGGTTTACGACGCCTACAAGTACTATCGAAATGCGTTTTTCTGAAAGCACCCCTAGACCTCTGCAGATTTGCCTGTCGGAGACTGTTCGGCTGAATGGTTGACTGATTTTGAAACTCCCGCGAGTAATATGTAATATGCAAAACTCCGCCTTCCACAACAATAGCAGGCAGAAAATTGACAAAATAATACGTTAACAGCAGTTACAAGCCCCAGTGATTCCGAAAAGGTACCCATTGGCAAAGTTTACTCCAAAAAGATTTATTTCAACACGTCGTTGTATTGTTTTTTTTTAAAAGAGATGTGCAATAAACTTAAAGACCAACTATATGCTACACTCTGCGAATGCGAAATATGTTGAAATCAAATTTTACACCGGCGATCGGTGGCCGTGTTTTGGCTGTCAAATGTTCAAAAAAATGACCATTAAAACTTGGAAGAATGTACCAGACAGCTCACCAAATGGATGGATTTAATGCCCCTCAACTTAACTGCATAAACTCAACCCTGCCTGCTTGTGCTATGATTCCAAACCAGCAAAACTTTACAAGGCACGATGAGCGATTCAAATTCTCAATCATCTTCTCGGCATGCCAAATCAGGCAAGTTTGCATTACTTTCAAGAGCGATTAAGCACAGTGATTTCATCTTGAAGTTCTTGCCTTTGAACATTTCTTCTGTTTGCACCGAACTTTAGGCATTTCTTCCAAATATTTAGAAGGATTCAAAACTGAAATCGCTTTCATTTACACGGCGCTCGCTTGCTCGCTGGGGATTTCGCGACAAATTTTGACTTTTGTAACGCGAAATTTCATTGGTTCGTGCGTTATCAGATGCGCGTTTTCATTGGTTAGAAGGAAAGATGATTGTCTAGAGCGTGTATCGAGAAAATCTTTTTGGATCAAGAAGTTAATAAACAAGACTTCCATTCATTTGTCGAATTAATTTTTAAATTTCTTTTAGAGAAGCAACAGATAACTTTTTTCCTGAGTTTGCATAGCCTGATATAAACACTTGAGGGGTTGGGAGAATTCTCGACAGTTAACAACTTTTCGCCATATGCACAGGACGAAATGCCAAGATTCCGCAGACTGAAATTTTGCGGAAACACGTGACAACGTTGCGGAAACATAACGGCTAACATGTGTTTCCGGTAGCGGATTCATGTCGTTTATTCATGTTTCCGCGGCTGCGGTTACGACGGAACCGGACCACTTTTTCTATGTTTCCGTCGGGTTTCCTTGAAGGAAACGTATGTTTCCGCTAGCGTATTTTCGTGAAAACGCTTGCGGATACACGAAGTAATGCTACGGAAACGAGTTTGTTCATAGGTTTCCGCCAATGAAATCGAACCTTAAATATTGGCGCTAAAACGCGTTTCCGCATCGGAAACCTCAAATTTCAAGATAATTTGATAGTTTAAATCGTTCATTTTCGTATTTCGGTAGTTTCCTTTTTGTTGTATTTCTTGTTTTAATTTTTGCCGTGCAGATGCTTTTCATATTATATTTGCATTGCTTTGTGAAGGGGAACTCGTGCAGTACTAGTGTTGTTAGTTCTGGTGAATGCATGCCCTTTCTAATTCTAGGGGGAACTGCGCGTTGCTTTTCTCTGCGCAATCTTACTTTTTTGTCTGCTTTACTGCCAGGGAAAAAATAGGGAGTCCGGCTCTACTATGGTCTACACTAAATCAAAACAAAATACTGTATTTCCTCTTTAAGTCTAAATTTATTCTCAATAACGGCCACAGACAATAACATAGCACACTCAAAATTGACCTACAGTAACTTGTTCGATTAATTATTATAAAAAGTGAAGTATCCCGGTGGCGTGAATGATCAACAGAAGAAACGATTACTTCGACATGAATGCTTTCCTATTAAAAAGAAACAGAAAACAGCTTTGCAAATATTGGCTGGAGCTAAGAGAGATATCTCAAATACGTATAATCTAAAAAGTTTCAGCTAACGTCATCAATTAGTACGAATTGCCCAGCTCGGGCCACCATTTGGGCGGGGTCGAGTTGACACTTCGTCACTTCGCCTAACACGTGCAGTGGTTCTTCTTTGCTTCTCGCTCAGACCTTTCAGATGGTCTTCATCAAGTTTAGCCTTAATGTTCCTCAGCTTACTTCTTTCCCACTGTAGCTTTTTTATTTTTCTTGGCTTTGGGCCATTTGTTGTTGTTGTTGTTGTTGTCTCTCCTTCGCTGTCCTCTGAAGACATGTAATGTAATGCCTGCGGAGAACAAAGAATCTCCCGCGCCTTTTCTTTGTCAGCGTCCGAAAGGATAGTGGTTGACCTTTCCAGTGTCCGGAGGCGTCTTGAAAGTTTCTAAATTAATAACCAAAAAGGAGAAAAATCATCAGGAACGTGCTTCAATTAATCCAAACAGCAGTAAAATACAAAGCAATGTATGGAAATGCTTGGCTACCCCCAATTTTCTTTTAGGGATGCAAAAAGAACTTGCTAAGTCCTGCTTTCTCTGCATAATTTTAGCGAATTACGTACGCTGTATCTAAATGCCAGGCAGCCAGGCAAGGTCTTTAATGGACTAAATGCGCGGCAGTCAGAAATTTTCAAAGAATTTCCACTGAAATATTATTTCAAACTTCTTGAAGGCATTTGACGTCTCTTTAGAAATGCAGAGCAATTCCAAAAATTATGTTAGTGTGCAAGATGACGAAAAAACCGAGCTTGTGCTATGAAATCGGCATGTGCTTGATACTTGGAAAATTTACGCTTACATCGGCAGTTAGAGATACCGTATTTATCGAACTCCTACAGAAAGCTTTTTTTGAACCTAATGAGAAGAAGCGATGTTTGTTTAGATGAATAGCCAAGCAATTCTAAAAATTATTATAGATTTGTAGTGGACGAATTCTGCAAGCTTGTGCATACCATAAGATCGCAATGGTCTTTATCCGACTGCCGGTCACGGTCTAGATCTCAAATAGACTAAATGCCCGGAGGTCAAAATTGTTCACTGATTTCCCACAGAAAGCCTCGTCGAAAAGTGTTGAGAGCATTTGATGTTTGTTCGGAAATACAATGCAATTTTAAAAGTTTTTTGGGCAATTTCCCCAAGCTTTGCCACGTTCTCGCCTTTCTTGCGTGATCACACTGCCGGTCACGGTCTCAAGTAGACAAAATGCCCAGCAGTCAAAGAGTTCGGAGAATTCCTGATCAAATCCAAAATAAATTTTTACAATCACTTTGCACTTCTTAACAAATATACATGGTATTGATGAATCTTCCAAGAAGTATCCGGTTTAAGAAAGAAAATGTCATCCTGGTCGGCATCATTCCTGCCCTCAAACATGAGCCAAAGACTCTAAACCATTTTCTTGAGCCTGCTGTTGATGAACTGAATGCATTGTGGAAAGGAGTCAAGGTAAACACCTATAAAAGTCCATCTACTGCAGTTGAAATTCAGGCAGCAGTGTTGTGCTTTGCTTCAGATATTCCAGCAGCACGTAAATTGTGTGGATTTCTGGGGCATAGTGCAAAGCGAGGCTGCTCTCATTGCAAAAAGGAATTTCCAGGTGGCTTTGGAGAGCAGAAGAACTATGGTGGTTTTGATGACCGAGATGAATGGCCAAAGAGATCTTCTGAGCAACACCGAAGAGATGCATACCGAGTGAAAAACTGTAGGTCTGAGAATGCAGCCGAGAAACTCGCAAGCGAACTAGGAGTCAGATACACTGTTTTATTTGAACTCCCATATTATACAAGTATTGAGATGTGTGTGATTGACCCAATGCATAACTTGTTTCTTGGAACAGCAAAGAGGGTCTTTTCGAAATGGATTGAGGAGGACATAATCACAAAGGCAGGTTTGGAGAAACTTCAAGAAAGAATAGAGGACATTTCCTCATTATCAGATATTGGAAGACTTCCTGGGAACATTAAATCAAATTATGGTGGGTACACTGCTGCTCAATGGAAGAATTTTGTCCTTCTGTTCTCAATGTATGCTTTGAAGGATGTACTCCCAGATCAACATCTGCATTACTGGCAATCTTTTGTTTTAGCTTGCCGTCATCTTTGCAAGCCCTGCATTACAAAAGCAGACTTAATGGTTTCAGATTGTAAACTGATGCATTTCCTCAAAGAGTATGAAAAGATTAATGGTGAATTAGCTATAACACCAAATATGCATCTTCACTTGCACCTTAAAGAGTGTGTGGAGAACTACGGCAGTATTTACGGATTTTGGCTTTTTAGCTTTGAACGTTACAATGGTATTTTGGGCTCCTATCACACCAACAGCAAGACTGTAGAAATACAAATCATGCGTAAGTTTATGACTTCTGGAATTCTGGCCAATATGCAGTATAATCTCCCAGAAGATTACAAAAACTTTTTTCTCTTAAACTGCAAATCACAAATTGACTCCAAAGGAACTTTTGAAGAAACACTTGTTAAGTCGCAGCTTATGATGGCCTCGTGTGGTCCCTTACATGGAAAGGAATCTGTATGGGCAGACTTAACATCTATCCGTTTCGAAAGCTCTTACAAACTGGCAAGTCTTGACCGAGATGAACTGAATACATTGCGTTCTGTGTATGTCACCATGTATCCGAAAGTGACAGAAGCATCATTGGCTCTTGCTACCATTTACAAGAAGTACAAGTCTTTGTCAGTGGGTGGTGAAAGGTATGGTTCCACAGCTGGCTCTAGACTTTGTCCCTACGCTCGCATCATTGCGTCATGGTGTGGTGACAATGGAGTCGTTAACCTTGGGAGTATGCGACCTGGAATTGTTCGTTATTTTATGGTTCACAGTGTGGAAATAAAGGGAAAGCAGACTATTCACGCTTTTGCAGTTGTGAACTGGTTAAAGTCCTCAGAACAGGACCTTGGCTTCGGAAATCCTCTCTCTGTCTGGCTTCCAGACAACACTGAGCATGGTGGACCAGCAGTTTTTTTGCCTGTTCAAAGGATTCATTCCAAGTTTTTATTTGTTGATAAGCTTTATTCTGGACAGAGATATTTAATTTGTTCTCCTATTTGTAGGAGAATATTGCTCTAAGTTACCGGTACATGTAGTTAGGCGATACAAGTTTAAGAAAACAGTGCAACCTCCAGCAGCCACCTATTTTGGCAAGCCATAGCTTCTGTCCTAGTCTTCCATTTGCAGTTGTTTTAGTTATTCCTTACATGTACATGTAAGATAAATTTAGTAAGGGCACATGTGGTTACTTAAAATAGGTTGCTGCTTGTGGAGTTCAATAAATCATGTTTATTTTATTTAGTTTTTTTTATATTTGTATAGGCACAGGTGTATTAATGTTTCAACTATCACAAGCTTAAGAGGAGTGACTGATTTGGACTATTTTGAAATATTATGAAAGGTTGTTTTCTTCTGAAATGCCCCACAGAAAACATGGAGTTATCTGTTTATAGTGCAAGGCTCAGATCTGTGGAACACAATGCTGACTATTGATTTATTCACATTGATGATTAGCTCTCTTGAAGCAAAGCTTAATAACCAGACCTCGAGAAATATATTCACCGCCTGACGCTACAAATATAATTGATAAATAGATTCCATGTTGCCGTTCGTCTGTGCAGTAACAGATTACAAATTAAATAATAAGAACAAACACGTTGCACACAATTAGGGCGATAGCTAAGTGTGTCACTGATGTTCTTACCACATTTTGACGCCGTTACGGTAATCTCTTACTGAACAGACGCACATCAACATGGAATCTCTTTGTTTTATATAATAACGGAATAAACTACTGCAGAAAAAAACTCATTTTATTTTAAAATATCGAAAGCCGGCGTTTGCCCACTTTGGCGAACACGAAAAAAAGCCATTTGACGTGATCATTATCTGTACAAAGTAAAGCAATCTCATTGGTTGCTAACATGGCAAAGAATTGTGATCGGTCCAAGAAAATCAAACCGCTGTCAAACTTGACTCGAGCGTTGCTTCTCAAAAGCAGAATTAAAATGCTGTATTTATCAACACAGCACCCGTCTGAGCTGAAAAATCTGGACATTGCCTTGATTATTATGCTTAATAACAATATCAAGGTTTATAAGAACCCTGAATTGTTCGCTTTTAGGGCTCAATAGAAAAGACGAAGAAATGTTTTCGAAGACCTGAACGTGACGCCAATTTGGAATGCTGGCCCTTATTAATTGTACTTTGCATCTGAAACAGCAAGAAAAAAACACGAGTATCCAAGTGCTGCAATGTATAAGCCACATGCACAGTACAACTGAGTATTTAAAATCTCTTAGTCGTCATATTGGTGTTAATGAAAGTATATTGACCATAATGAAACAAATTTGGACTCAAATAAATGTTTATTTTCTGTAAATGAGGAGCAAAAGGTGTACTAGGTGATTATGACTTTGAAATAATCAATAATCATCAGAGTCATGGTTATTTAAAGTACACAGATTCAATAGCTTACCACATGATCGCAGTTCAATCAATCAGTCAATCAATCAATCAATCAATCAATCAATCAATCAATCAATCAATCAATCAAACTATACTCAAAGAGGGTTTACAATTAATAATTATACAACTAATAAACCTGTTGCCTTCGCTTAAGAGTTATAATTTTGCAACCTAAATTAAAACCTAAATATACCAATAAGAGTTAAATCTTATCTTATCTTAGTCCTCTTCGTGCTCGGCAGCACATAAGGCCGTCACCAACGAAAAAAAAATAGGCAGTCAATGACTGCACGTGGCTACTGCTGTTATCATTTAGAACACTGCAGCAAAACAAATCAAATTGCAATAAAAGAGGTCATAAAACGAGCTAATATGAAAACGTTTTTGCACTTACTAAAAACATGCCGACTTGTTTCTTGCGCCGCGCAAAATATGCCGATCTCCAAATTTGTATAGATAAGACTTTCGGTAGTTTGAATTTAATATCTTACCTCTAAGTTAGTTGGCTTTAGATGAAGGGTGCCGAAAAAAACACCGTGATTTTGAAGTAAAATTGTGCAGGAAAATTAAAACTTCGATTGTGCGGGTCAGGGGAAATTGTGCGAGATTATAGACGCGCCAATGTTCTTGCCAAGTTCTAAGGAAATTCTGCATTGACAATAGTACTGCCAAATTTACTTCACTAGTAGTTCAAATATACCTAGCAGGCTTAGCAATCGCCAATTCTTTAAAAAAAAAACCGCGTTTGACTGCTTAAGAAAATCACGTTGCGTGACGTCAACTAGACGAGTGAAGCCAAAATAAATAGCAAAACAGACTGCCGCATCTTCTCCTATAAAATTAAGAATACTCCTGCCTTGATTCAATAAAAGTATGGAGCTTGATTATTTCTTCGCAAACTGCGATAGGAATCCCAAATTCTCGGAAGTTATTTTCAAAAAACAAAACTCGAAAGTTTATGCAAATTATGTGCAATGTAATTTGACGCGTTGTTATTAGACTGTTGTTTTCGCGAGGGAGTTTATCACGATTCGTCTTGGTTCTCTCGAAAGAGATTATTCGCCCTTCAGAGGAATTGTAATTCTTGAAAAGGGTGGAAGATCGCAACACCGCAGATATGGCTGCACTATTCACTTCGAGCGCCACGACCAGTAAACGAACTCCGAACAATTTCTGCTAGCATAGACGCAGCCGGAAAGTGTTTTTAAAATACTACATACCCGGCAGTCTGAAGTTATTCTAGAATCTACACGGAAAAACTCCTCCAGTCCTTCTAAAAATTGTCGATCTTTGTTTAGGAATGTCAAGCGATTTCAAATATAATGTTTGTTATGTTCGATTACCAGTCGAGCAAAACCGAGAGAACACAGAAATTCGAGTGTTCTTTCATTCCGAACACCGGATCGATTTCTATTCGATTATCCGTCACGAAGACCGAATAGTTCCGAACACAATCCGAAAATTGGACACTCTACTTACTTACGCACATGATAGCAATATGGCTACAGCTGCCAAGCAGCAGTAGCCACAACAAGGAGCCATTTCTCAGAAAGAAATAGTGTTTCGTTCCCGGAAAGATATCCAGTGTCAGAGAGGCTCGTGTTTTGATATCTTGTGTATGTGAAGTCCCGCCGGGGTGAGGGGATTTGTGCTAATGCGCTGCTTTGTGATTCGCTTAGTTGCCAGACGGCTTGGGGTTTTTCGCCGAGGCGGGATATAGTACTGAAACTATGGTAGAAAAGGAAGAGCTATAAATTAATTCAAGTTTTCTACACATTACCGCACTTCGAAATGTATTTATTTGTGATACTTTCCTGTGACTCTGCCCAAGGAGAGAGGGGTACTCCCATATATGGGTATTGGTGGTTTGCATCAAAAATAAAAATCGTAACCATTCAATAAATTAAGTCAAGAATCAGGTATATGATAGATAATTGATAGACAAAAAACATCGCCGAGATTTAGGTCTGTGCGGTTTTTCATTGCCGCGTTATTCGGTAAACAGTTTCAGCTAAATTTATAGAGCTTTGTATGGAGACGCCATGTTGGTGCCCTTCCGAGGGGCACCAACATGGCGGCCGGAAGCCTACAGAAATATCTGTCATTGAGTTTTGCCACTGAAACGAAAAATTATTACTCTAGAGTTCTGAGACATTGAAAGTAATACTTCTTCTAGTGCAAGAACTGTTCAGTTACCAAAAACGTAAGCGATAACTGCTCTTTTGACCTACGCGTGATCCTTCTCGGGCCGCCTTTTAGTGTCACGCAACGCATAAACTTGGAAATTCAAATGTCCTCTATAAGAAAATGAAGAAACCTATCGAGCTTAAACGTCGTAAAACGCCAAGTTTTGATAAGGTCTTATGTCTGATGACACTAAAACGCCAGTAGGATAGCTAATTTGTAATTTTCGAAAATGATGACGTCACATGAAAACAAAGAATAGGTATGTCCAGCCTGAGAGGGTATGTTTTTATTGAGACATTTAGGTCAATAATAGAGTATCCAATTTGGTCATTTTGGTCTCAGACTGGGCATGGTTTTGCACTTTAGTCTTGCATTTGGTATGTTCAGTCTTTTTAAAAGATAAGACCAGGAATCAAGCAATAGTTGATAAGGCAGGAGATCCAGGAATCTCAAATTTTATGATATAGGGCACTAAGGCAGGTTTACGATAAGGCATACATTTAAGGGACAGGTCATAAATAAGATTGAAAAATCGCAGATTTTGGTCTTAATTAATTAAGCAGGATAAATGCTTCGGCAAGCGGGCCGCACGGCCCCGCCAATTTTTCGCAAATTCGAAATTATTGTGTGTGAGCCTAAATAACGCTAAGAGGTAAAAGCATTTCACGCATAATTTTTCCATTTCTGTGCCAGGAAGTGCTTGATTCGAATCGCTGCTGCGGCACTCTTCGTTTTCTTGTCGTTGCTGCAATATATTTTTCTTTTCGGCAAAAAGGACGTGTTACATGTGACGGGAGGTATGCAATTATTTACACAGTTCACCTTCGGCTTATTTATAATGAAGCCAAATTAAAATACAAATGTTATTGGTGTTTTCATGGAAACCAGCGCAGCCACGGTACCTCAAAACAAAGAGATTGTTATTTCTAAAAGCTTATGATAGAACGCGCTCCACAAGAAGTGAAGTTTCTCAAACTGTGGCGGAAAATTTGACAAATTCAATTAAATCTATAAAATGTCGACACCTTATAAGAAAGCCATATTGTACCTCTTCTCCAATAAAGCAAGGTTAATTAAAATACAATTTGATGAATTAGTTACCTTCCACAGAATATCGTTTCTGTCACTGGTATCATCCAAGCGTTCCAAGTGCGTGTTCTTTTCCCGTAAGCAAACACAGAAAATCGGCGGGATTGTTATTCCTCACAAGTCCGATTTCACCAAAGTTATGTCACCGTTGTTAATTAAATCAAGCAAGAAAACAGATACCTTCGTCTCTTTAGCATCACAGCGTTCCAGTTTGACTTAAAACATTTAAGTCTTCAGTTATTTCTGCATGCCTTAAGTGCCATTTTACGTTCCTTTTGTTTCCGTGACTCGAAATTAAATTTAGTTTCAACGAGGATGTTTTTGCTGCGCATGTTTATCTTTTGAATTACAAGCGTTTCTTTGATAACTCCCATGCTCACTATGTCAATAAATCACTCTAAAACGAAAAACAGTACCATTTCTTTGTTGAACTAAACTAAACTAAACTGCTTCAATCGGCTTAAAATATCTCATTGGGGGTCAGGCCTGATTGGGGGTCAAATCGCGTGGTGTGGCGGCGTCTCTACCTCGAAAATATATTTCCCTTTTACTATCACTACGCGATTAGAAGTCCAGTTCGTAGTTTTCTTGTGTAATATACCGATAAAGAGAGTTTCAATCAATAATTCCCCATTTCGTACAAGGCAACAATTGAAATGTTGCATTTCGATGCACAGAATTTGGGCGGAAATTTTGCCGCCGTATTTACATTTACAATAACGACCTTTACTCTGATTGGATATTACCTCCACTAAGTAAATAGTTCACCTCTGAACTGAAAACAATACCGTTTCGTTTCTGAGGAAACGAAACAAAAAGCTGCCTGTCAGATGCCCAACGTTGAACTTGGCTCCAGGCCCAACCAACCTCTCTCATTTCTTTCTCTACTGATCTTCTCCATGCGGTTAAGTTTCCTTGTCTGGTAGAGATTTCGCACATTTCAGCAGCCCACTCTACGCGTTGTTTTTGGTCGGAGCATACCCACTCTCGAGATGTTAGCGCCTTTGCGGGTTTGGCTATCGTCCGTTATGGGTCCAGTTTCCTGGCTTGCTTTTATCCTCGTACCAGCATCTTGTTCATTGGTTAAGGTTATTCCCCACAATTGCACTGCGCATCCTTTCTGCGCATAATTTATGGCGTCATTTAGCGCGCTCTCGTGCACGTGCACCCTGAAAACATGGCGGATTTGCCTTGATGTTGAGCTCTTTCAGTTGAAAAATGGCTATAGCTCACCAACGAGCATGGGCACCCCAATTTTTTTCCAGTCATTGTAATCAACTTATCATAAACTTCGCTTGAAGAAAGACTGATCTGATTTCTATTGCTGAAAATTGAATAAATAGCGAAAATAGCAAGTAAACTGTGGTCTTTTCTATTTTGCCCTATGGTAACCATGTCAAGAAATTTGGTTGAAATTTTAATCAAGGATTCAGCTTTCTGTCTAAATCAAACTTAAGAAGTTTATTTGTGTCCGATACAACGCATTCACTCCAGTTTAATGCGTGTTCTTACGAGTCTTGGTCACAAAAATTTACAATTATTACTGGGAATGCGTTCTTGTAATAAGCGTTAAATAATGCCAAAATAGGTCATTTCCAATGCCCCAGTGCTCCTTAATGAGTATGGGCACCCCCCTTTTATATTTCAAAATTGAGGTTCTCATATGATAAATATTTAGTGGGCAAAGTTTGAACGAAAATCTATTGTCAGTTTTATTTCAGGGGAATTACCTTAAGGTTTCTGTAGCATGAGGTTTTTTTACGTGGCAAGGTTGCTGGCCCTGCACACAACCCTCCTCCTTTCGCATCCTGGGCGGCGGAGTTATAAGAAGTAATACTCGGCTCGACATAATGACTAAAAAGTGTAAATTAAGGTATAATAACTTGAAAACAGATGCATCATTTTGAATTTGTTCAGCCAATCCGAGTGCCCCTTTACTTTCTTCTCACTTTGTGTTCGTTTCAGGTTTTCGACGGAAACGAAGACAGTGATACTGTGGTATTAAACAAACTGGTTCAGCCAATCACTGCACGTTACATTCGCCTATTGCCCATTGAATGGCATACGCATATATCAATGAGAATAGAAATCTATGGTTGCCCAGGTATGTTTATTTTTTTTTTACCTTTTACCTTGTATTTTTTTTGTTTTGCTTCACCTCTACGATAATTGACGTTGGAAACTTATAGCAGATATGTCCAGAAATGCAGGTTAATGAGATACATGCTCTTTTTGATCACAAAGTGCCCCCTTTCCTATAAAGTCACCAAAACAGACATAATTCTGTCAAGTATGAAGTAATATGAAAATGACACTTTGTGATGCTTTTTCATAAAGAGCATTAAATCTCGTTAGCCTGCTTTTCTGTACATACGTGCAGACTGAAAACGGTAGGGTTCAATAAGCACAACCGCAAATCATGTAGGGAAAAGTAAAGAAAACATATTGGGATGGAAAACTACAATTTCTATACGCCAAAGTATAGTTGTTATATAGTTGGAGTTGAGGCACTCTGCAGGCATTCCAATGCTATTCTTATATTTTAAGATAAAAATTAGCGAAAAAATACGACGTTTCGATCTCGCTGAGATCATTTTCAAGTAAGAAATAAATGAATAGAATTTTGCATTATAAGAAGTAAAATCACACGTGAGAATATAAAAAGCGATAAAAATATGGAAATATGTACTAAGCGTTACAAAAGGTAAGTGATAAAATCTAAAATACAAAAGGCTAGATAACAATAGGATAAAAATTTTGAAAAAGAATATACAAAATACTCTGCGCTATAAAAATAACTTTGCGCGGATGGAGTCAGACTGCGTGTTCAAATTTGGCTTTAGTTCTTTTATGGAAAGGATCTCATAAATTAAGCAGTCAAACTTGCTCTGGCACTTCCGTAAGATCTTGAATCTACGAGATATGTCGCTTGGGTCCCCCCCATGTTGATCTCCGACGTGCTTCCCGATGACAGATCCCTTGTGTTCATCAATGCGTTGATACAGGTGTCGGCATGTGTAGCCGACATAATCCGCATCGCACAGATCACACTTAAAATGGTATACAACGCATTGTTGGTTCACAATAGGGGGTTTGCTTTCCTTTGGCTCGATGACAGCTCCTATCTTTCGGCTTGTGTACACTGGATGGATATCTTTCCCGATTTTGCGACTTAGTTCTTTAAGTTGTCGCCGCACAGAATTAGCTGATCTCTGGTCCTTAAATGGTAATATTATTCTCACGGGTGCTTTCTTATCGTCACACTTCTGAAAGGATCTTACATCCCCTGAAACTTTTGCAGTAACAAAATCTCTGATTGTTGATTGCAAGAGTGGGCCTGGGTAATGCAGTCGAGAGAAAGTCTCCGTGAGACTTTCACATTCTTGGTGGAACAGTTGCCAGTTCGAAGAAAGCTTAAAAGCACGATTCAGCATTGTTTTTAGCATCGACTGGTTATATCGCACATTCACATGACTTTGATAATGCAACAATAATCATGTATCTGTTGGTTTTTTATACACCTTTGTCTTCAGGCGGGACATCAGGGGCACCCAACGACAATTTTCGGAAAAATATCTGTTCGGAAGACGATTTGAGATCTAGAATTTTCGGAACATTTGTTGTAAAATTACTTACTTGCCCGGTGCCTCTCCTAGGATTTTCGAACATCTAAAAAATGGTAAAATT
>JAHPZR010007463.1:5000-17184 GCA_019787425.1 Platygyra sinensis | reverse complement strand
CTGCTGATACAATAATAGTGTTTCTTTCCTGGCTAACTTTTGTTTGTATTTTTTTTATTATTTATTTCTGTATAATTGTAAACTATGTTACATTAAGTTTTATCACGTCTGTAAGCAGTATAAAATGTGACCCGATTTGCGAAAAGGGGGCTTAAGGTGAAAAAAACGAAAACGCGTCTTTTAGCGTTTTCAACGAAAACGAGTTTAAACACCGTTTAAACGCTTTTAAATAACGTTCAAACACCGTTTGAAAAACGTTTAAACGCTGTTTTAAAAAAATTCAAACATGAAGAAAACGCGTTTAATGCAACCTTTATGCAATGGCGTGTTCAAATTAAACACGGCTATCTCAAAGTGTGCAACACAATGTTTACGGCATCTACGTATAAATTATGTAAGCCTAACGTCAATCGCTATAATTATTTCACTTTGATACTGTTGCCACTACTTGAATAGTAATCGTACCTACACTGTGTACGAAGTCAGTTAAACACATAACTCTATTTCGTCGCATTGCGAGATGTAATATGAAATTCGATGAAAAAGAAAACAGGTCCAAGGAGAGAAGAACTTTGTACATTGCCGGCCGCTTGCAGGCACTTTCACAACATGACTCATTTATGGTTTGGAGGTGACCTCTCACGCGCATACGTTCCGAACGGTAACCGTTCGAACGCTGAACGGAACGGTAAGCGCACGGGTGACGAACGGCTAGGCAAGCCATTCGAAATGGGTAAGGTGAACGGATGAACGGCCATTTAAAGTTTTCGAACGGATGAGGTCAATTCGGATGAACGGCTAACAAAAATTTTCGAACGGATGCAGAGATCGAACGGATGAACGCCTTATTGAAATTTTCGAACGGATGAACAGCAAACGAATTTTTTCGAACGGATAAGGTCGAAGGGATGAACGGCTAATGACCTTTCACGCAAAAACACGCTTTATTGGCTTTCCATTTTCGAACAGAATTCCGTGTTTAGAAGCTGTTTGAAAACCGTTTGAAAGAAAAAAAAAGCCCTCTGCTAGCTGAGCTAATCATACGATAATCAAGGAAGCTTGAAAGTCGCCTACAGAAGCGAACTTCTTAAATTCTATCCTGTGTACAGTGCGGATGTTGTCGTTGTTTTTTTAACCTCAAGGGACATTCCAGGCAGAAAAGCTATTTCTCATTTCACGCCACTACCACACCGCGGGTCTGGGACTCCGGGACACATGGTAATAATAATTTGTAAACAGTGAAATTTCCTCCATGTCACCGAAAAAGAAAATAAAGCAAACCCAGTTTCTAATTCAGAAACAAGCGACAAAAATGTGCTGTTGCTAAACTGTTGTTGTTTAAGGCCTTTATCTCTGTCTCAATCTGTAAAGTTATTTTGAGACGTGAATAAATTATTGACTCGTTATGCTGTCTGCTCTTGTTTTTGTTTCGTTCTCTTTTGTAGCTGTCAGAGGTCATTTTTTCACCTAAATGGCCCCCGAAAAGTTCTAAAAAGATGTTCCCATTCAAAGTTTCGGCTCCCAAGCAATAATCCTGAATTTTTTGGACCAAAACGGCACATTGTGTGGTTTTCGGTTGCTATGTGGGCGACCGCTTTTCCTAAGTCAACTCGGCTATCGGAATGAGATACGAAAGATCAATTAATATTTCTTCTGGTTTTGTTCGATTTTGCTGAAATGTTAACATAATGAAGCTGGATTGATAAGGATGCCAATTTGCGGTTTGTAAACGCGAGAGTGATATTTTGCTTCGAAGGCAGAGTTTTGAAGATAGTTTGTGTAACGCGTGAGTTCGGTGTGACTTCGTAATCTGAGCTTTATGTTCACCTCGAAGAAAAACAATAGCCGGGAAAAGTCATATTCTTGACCTTTCAAACGAATATAAATTTATATTATATGCCCCGCAATTAATTTTTAGTGAGAAAACATGATTTGTGACGAGCGGTGGTTTTTAATTTTTTTTTCGCGAGAAAACTTGTGACAGGAATGAGATTTATTAAGCCAAGGTAAACAAAGAACAGAAACATGACGACTGTTTGTGAAATGTAACAGCTTCCAAAAAAAAGTCAAATTGTTTTTTTTTTCGTTCGAACTATTCGAACGGCCGATGAATTACTTTCTCGAATGGATAGCTTGAGCCGTTCGAGCGGCTGATGAATTTCTCGAACGGAAAGCTCGAGCCGTTCGAACGGCTGATGAATTTTCTCGAACGGATGATCAGCACGGCTGCAATTAATTTATTTTGCATAACTATGAATTTGCAATCAATACCATTGATAATAAACTCCCGAATTAAACGCAGCATGTTTTAAACTGGGTGTTTTATGGCGTTTAAACATGGTTTAAACGCCATAGCAAAACGTTTCCACGCATTTAAACGCTCTCATTTAAACGCGTTAAAACGCCGTTTTCATGAGTCACCTTAAGCCCCCTTTTCGCAAATCGGGTCACAAATAATAAAACTTGAACTTGGATACTAACCATTTGATCACCATGCCATCCAATCGGGAACTTAAGCAAACCATGATGGCAACAAGAACGTCGCCAAACATAAGATTTAATGCGCAGAATAATAGCTGCGCACATCCATTATAAATCTTTGTACATTTTGTTGCTGTTGTCCATGAAACAACAACGTGAAATGACCAAGTTTTGTGTATTTTGGAGAACCTAGGCCACGATGGCAAATATTTCAGATTAGTTTGAGCAGGTTTTTAAACAGATTTGCACTCTGACCGGGTTTAGCTACACCTGCACTTCCAAAATTCGAGAGTAAAATTTTTGCTCGGAGTTGTCCCTGGCATCACCGTCGTCAGTGCTCAAGTCCCCTATTATCTGTGTGAGTACACAGGTGGTAATAATTTCCATCTACAATAAAAAACCATAATCCAACCAGACACTAACCACTTCCTAGTGTCCCTGTGTTCAGTCCGGTCCCTGTACCTAGGTTCCCTGTGGTTCCAAACAGTCCTGTGCCAGTGTTCGCACCAAAGGCTGTCCCACCAAATGCAGTAGGTTTAGCTCCAAACAGGCCTCCAGGTGTGTTTGATGCAGCATTAAATGGACTTGTGCCTAGGCCAGTGGTACTACTGCCAAAGTTAAATCCTGTCTGGGGTTTATTCTGTCCACCAAACAAGCTAGTACCAGCAGTTCCAGCACCCAGAGCTGACAAAAAAACAAACAAACAAAACAGCAAAGAGATACTTTTTATGTGGCTATACACATGTACATACACTGTATATAGACACCACACTTACATGTACATGTCTATCTTGAGTATCAACAAATTTCTATTGCATTACACATCAATTTATAACTGTAATGCCAAACCAACGGTACCCAGTAAATTACTTACTCCCAAATTGCTTGGCTCCAAAAGCTGTTGCCTGCTGCAAAGAAAAAAGATTATTAATGTTCTTTAAATCATTTTTGAAGACTTATAGATTACACGGCGATTGTCTGAAGAACAAAGCTCGTTGTGACCACTGTGATGACTCAAATGAAAGCTATGGAGCAGTAATTTTATGTGATACTGTTTATTATGCTAAACAGGGTGGTTACAACTTGCCAGTTGGTGGGTGAAACCCTTGTGTGAGACCATTCAAATGAAAGCAAACGAGCAGTACTTTCATGTGATAGTGTTTATTATGCTAAACAGGGTGGTTACAACTTTCCTTTTTGTGGATGAAACCCTAGTGTGTGACCATTCAAATGAGAGCTATTGAACAGTACTTTCATGTGGTACTATTTATTACGCTAAACAGGGTGGTTACAACTTTCCAGTTTGTGGATGAAACCCTAGTGTGTGACGATTCAAATTAAAGCTACTGAGCAGTACTTTCATGTGGTACTGTCAATTCTGTTGTACAAGGTGGTTCCAACTTTTAAGTTTGTGTATGACACCCTAGTGTATCATGACCAAAGGCTACTAAGCAGTATTACCATGTACTATTGTTTATTTTTCTGCACAAGGTGCAGATCCCCTACCTGTTGTTGACCCAGTCCAAAACTCGTTTGCCCAAACAGTCCACCTGTACCAGTCTGGGTTTGACCGAAGCCTGTATTTTGACCTCCAAACAAACTAGAACCAGCTGATGTGGTTGTTGCACCAAACAAACCAGCCTAAGAGAGAGGATGAAATCAGCTCCTCATGAGTAATTAACAATCATAAAGTTGGTGCCCAAGTTCTTGCACAATTTCATATTAAAGCAGAATCCCAGTTTTTTAACCTCCGATGGAAACAAAAATTGGTTTGAAAAATTAAGTAGTTTGAGAAATTGGGTGTAAAACTACAATCAATGAAAGGTTAAAAAATGGGCACTTGAGAAATCGCAATACCACTGTACCCCTATTTACTTGCTTAAAAGCAATATTAACTTTTTATTTTGAATTCCTGTAGCAGGCAGGTTTATTAAGCACTCAATGACTGGCCACAAGGGAAACAGTGAGTTTTGTTTCCGCGAGACCCTCAATGTTCCCCGAGGTGAAGCCGAGGGGAACATTGAGGTGGAGGGGAAACAAAACTCACTGTTTCCCAAGGGGCCAGTCATTAAGTGCTTTGTTACACCTCTCGACTCAAAAATAGAAAAAGCTCCAAAAAATGATTTGCTTGACGCCATTGCATACCCTGGCTGCACTCGCAAAATTGAGCAGCTGCCAAAATCAACCTGTCCTATCGAGAAATCATGATACAGTCTTTTTCTTCGCAGCTAACAAAAAATATAGACAGTACTAAAGTTACTTTGGCGTCTTCTAATGCTTAACTCAAGCATTTTGAGTTTGATTTGATCAGGAACAGCATACAGTACAGCCCAAAAATAATGCACGCGCAAGAAGTGTCGCAAGAAGTTCTTGCGCCGCAAGAACACGCAAGCGGCAAAAAGAAGTTAAATTGCGCTTTATCCGCAAGAAGTTCCAAACGCAAGAAGTTCAAAATCCTATCCGCAAGAAGCCGCAAGAAGTTGCGAGTCCTACCGCAAACCGCAAATAACCGCAAGAAGTTTACAGTAGTTGGCTTAACCAGCAATAGACAGATTTAGAATCATGCTTATGGCAAACGCAAACGGCAAAATGTAATTCTGATTTCGCTCCTTTTTCTCGCAAGAAAAAGAAAAACAACATTTGACTTCATTGCGAAAATGGCTTAAAAGCAGAAGGCAAAAGTTCGATTATTTGCCGTTTGACGTTCGCGTTAACATGGATCTAAATCTCTCTGTTTTTCCAGATTGTCTTCTGTGTTTGGGATCGGCGGACATGTATGCTGCACATCTTTGCAGAGCCGAGCTGCATGAGCGTCAGTGTAGTTTACCCACTGCGTAGGAGACGCTTACTGATAATGTTTATATTCAAGAAACTTCAATAAACAATTCTTTCGTCAGGGAAAGAGTATTTTTCCATTTGAATGAACGACTCATGTCAAATAGAACCGGAGATATAATTTTTTCGACAACTAGGTCTTCAGAACAACATCTCGCCGACGGGTGCCGAAACACAGAACTTTTCCGTGAAGTAAAAAATAAATAAACGTGAAAAGCGCGACATAGAAACTTTGATAAATAATTATTTGGTTTAAGAAAGAGCATCTTACCGTTTGAATGAACGATTTGTGTCAAAGATAACTGGAGATATAATTTTTTCGACAAGGTCTTCGGAACGCTTTAGAATTAAAACCGATCGAAAGTGACGTGACTTGCCGACGGCCGGCGTGCGAAACAGAACTAACCGCGACCAGCGCACCATAGAAACTTTGATAAACAATTAGTTGGTTAAAGAAAGAGCATTTTACTGTTTGAATGAACAATTTGTGTCAAATTTAACTGGAGATATAATTTTTCGACAAGGTCTTTGGAACGCTTATCAGAAATAAACATCTCGCAAGCGACTTGCCGACGCGTGCGAAACACAGAACTTTTCCTTGAAGTAAAAAATACCTAAACGTGACCGGCGCACCATAGAAACTTTGATAAACAATTTTTTCGTCAAGCAAAGAGCATTTTACCGTTTGAATGAATGATCTGGGTCAAGTATAACCGGACTTATCATTTTGTTTCGACGAGGACCGAACGCTAAATACACAATAAACAGTCGTGAAATGACTCGCCGACACGTGCCGAAACACAGATCTTTCCTTGTAAAAAACATAAAGTTCACGTGTTAAAATAGGGACTTCAAGCGTCTGTTTCAATTTTCTTTTCATTTTTGGTAGCTTAAGATCGAGCAAGTGTCAAAGACACGGTAGTTTGTCGGTGAATTTGCGAAGTGATCAAAAACTCGAAATATGATAGCTTTCATTCATCGGCATGACGTTTTAACAATATGCAAATTTTTGCCGTTCACGTTTCCCATAAAAAATAATATGCTTAATGTAAAGAAACTCGTATCTCTTCTCTGAATGAACTGTTATCAATTCAAATAGAGTTCATAGCCAACTTATTAGAAGACCGTTGGCATCACAAGAATACAAGAGATTTCGATATTTTCACGAACGTGGCTGGGCAAGGTATGAAATGCCCGCAGCTGTAAAACCGGTGTTGAACGTAAGTCATACATACTACACAAGGTAAGCAAGGACAATTCTCTTATATATCGGCCAATAAAAAGTTTTTCTAGACAATTTTATTTTTAGGTGAGACTCGACTGTGCCTTTCGCTTCACTTTGCGTTTTCACTTACGCGTACCGGGCTGTCCTTTCGAAGTGTCACCGCAAAGAACCGCAAAGAAGTTCTTGCGGTTTGAACATCCTACCGCAAAGAAGTTCTTACGCTTTTATCGTGCAGCCGCAAAGAACTTCTTGCGGTTTCCAGGACTCAAGCTCAAGCGACCCGCAATCAGCCGCAAGAAGAACTTCTTCTTGCGGAAGCAAAAAGAAGTTCTTGCGCGTGCATTATTTTTGGGCTGTACTGTATTTGGTTGTAAACTTAAATTACACAAATACTTTCCTACCTGGCGAAGGGGATCGACGAGCGACTTGATGACCATGGGCAACCCATTCATTTTGGCGCCAAACCAAAAGCTTGGAGACACAAAACGTTCATATTTTCCCTTTTGTTAATCTGCATGATATGTTTTTGCGACTACAAATCCCTTTTCTTGAATAATGAATGCCGTCTCTAATGAGAAACATTGTCCTACTTCAACGGCTTTTTAATTAACATCAGGCCGACTGGTACACAAATTTCTCGCGGTTTCCAGGTGCAAAACCTGATCACGTGCGAGTCCAAAGTTCAAGTTATTGTTTCCCTAGTGAGTTAGTGCGTTTTATTCGCCCTAGGGAGTAAGAGAGATTTAACCCACAGCACGTGACGCGTTCTCCTCCAATCAGAGAACGTATTTGAGTTGGGAGGTATAACAAAACATTTTAATCATCGGACATAACTATAACTGTTATCTTTCAGCAAGCATACCGTCTGACCACTCGTGCTCTGTCCAAAAAGACTTGTACCAAATCCTGCGCTAAATCCAGTGCCAGTTGTACTTGACGTTGGAGTACCAAACAGGCCCCCTGGCTTCTGACCAAATGCTGGTGCAGTTGTTTGCTGCTGTGCAAATAGTGAAGAATTTCCTGCACTACTGCCAAATAAGCCCCCTGAAAAAGGAGTAAAGAAAACATAATAGACATTACAGGTATAGTGAGTGCAGCATCACAGTCATCAAACACTTGTATAGATGTATGTCAAAATGCTTTTGTGACCAGAGGCAACGCAGTGTGTTTTGTAAGTTTTGGTCCTGTTTTGTGTATTCGATGAAAAATCTTTGACACCGTCGTAACAATTACTTCTTTTACCAGTGAGGTGAAATTCATTATTCAACAATCACAGCAGCAATGCCCTTTGTAGTTTTATTCCTAAGATTTTCTTGAAAAATCAAATTTAGTTCCAATGGAAAATACAATAAATTTGAGTAACTATGTGATTTAGCAACAGTCACTGACAAGCACAATATTGAACAAAGTATAATATGACTTTTTTTTTACTGTTTTCATCTAACAACATTTTTTTGTTTTATTATTATTATTATAGTTATTATTATTATTAATTATTATTATTATTACAGTTATTATTATTATTATTATTATTATTATTATTATTATTATTATTATTACTATTATTATTATTATTTAATTGGACACACATAATTTACAATACTAACATTACCTGCTATACCAACTTATACTTACAATACTTTCATTCCTTACAATAATAACAATACATGCAATACTGACTCTACTTACAACATTACTTACATTTGTAACAACAAAACTAACAATCAATCATGTGTTCATTACTTATGATACTAACAATACTAACAAACGCTAACCTTACTTACAATACTAACAATACTGACAATACGTCTACCCATACTAGCTCCAATTACAATGCTCATTGACAGCTGTTTTTATTTTTGACTGTTTGTGTGTTGTTACTACTTTCTTGAACATAGGACAAAATAGCTACATTGTAGCATGGAACAGAAAACAGACACAGAAAGAAAGAGAGAGAGGGAAAACTAAAAGCTCGAAAAAAAGAAAAAGGAAAACAAAAAGCATGAACGTAGCTCGCACGGTCTTAATAGTATTAACAGCTATATAATACTTTGCATTAATTTTTTGCAATAAGTGGGCCCAAGTAGATTGAAAATTGTTGAAAGTTTTGTTTTCGAGAGAGACTTCTTTTAAAATATTAAGTTTTGTTCTAAGACGTGAAAGAAAGCTGTCAAAATCAAGTATTGTTGATACTTGTATGTACAGCTGTTAGCAGTGGTAAAAACTGACATGCATTTTTCTCACAATTTAAAGAAGAAAGGTGTGATGCGTCTGAGATCAGTTTGTAATATCTGAATACAGTTGTAGCTCAGTTCCAAATGTAACAGAGTTAAGACGACATGGAATTACTCCAGCCTATACCTGGTGTCCCAAATGCAGTGGTTGGTTTTTGGCCAATCAATGATGATGAAGCACCGAATCCTGTTCCAGAGGTATTTCCAAACAGACCTCCAGTGCTTGTGCTTGTAGGCAAACCAGTAAAACCAGTTGCACCAGAAGCTCCAGATTTACGTCCAGCTTCATAATCTTCTATTCTTAGCTCCTGTTCATTGAAAGTACATTGTACACCTCATCGTCAATTTGAGCAAGATGGTAAAAAGTGACTCAAATGCATTCATGGTTTTTAAAATACTGTAAGCTGTCAAATGATGCAAGTCACCTGTTACTTCAAGCATTTTGCACTGGGTACTTTTTGTCACAATGTTTATTAACATCCAGTTTTCCTACTTTATTTCAATTTGAAAACCCTGTGCAGTCTTAGATTATAGGAAACCAAAAAATCTCAGAAGTCAAGAGCATTCACAACACAAAACAAATAAAGGTTGTGCATAAAGTTTTAATACAAAATAAGTAAAACATACAATGCACGGGAGCAGGGGGGGGGGGGGGGGCTCTACTGTAACAATTTCAAACCCCACCTCTATGCTCTTCTTGTCATAAGTGGACATGACAGTGATACACTGATGTCTGACACTGATATTGGTGGTGATACCATTCTTTACCATGGAATCATTTCCTTGAACAACCTAGAAAAAAGCACAGTAAAATACAATATACAGTGTAAACTCAAATGTCAGCCCTACAACAATTGTATTAATAAAATACTAAATCTAAATCTAAATCTAAATATCATTATGTCGGCAAAATCGTGGGACAACATCACGCCAACTCTAAAATGCTAATGAATAAAACTATACTAAAATATACACAAATAACAGTAAAAGCAAAAATAATGATACTTTTTATAAAATTGCAATCAAGCAAGTGATAATTTTTTGCCAGCTATAAGCACAGCGACTTAGATTGATGCAAAAAATTTAACTTCTTACACTAAACTTGACAGGTGTCCCCTTGTCTGCAGTTCCAGAGGTGCCTAGTAACCCTGTAACAAAAAACATAAGTTGTACTTTGTTATGGGCAAGGAAAAGCCAAAAAAAAATGCAGGAAATTCTTAATTATGATCATTAACCACCTTAGAACTACCAAGTATGTTCAAAAACTAATTTCTCCCTACAATATAAGAAGCTTGTCAAACAGACATGTAGTAATCTGATCGACCACTACAACGTGTCGATTGCTTATCATGCAATCCATGAGTTAAAAAAGGCATCAAAGCTTAAGAACTTGGGGTATCGTCTCTATGCATTACCAAATTCTTGAAACAGCAACCCAAAGAAACAGGCGTAAATTGTTAAGGAGAATTTATATTTTGATCTTGGAGTTTAAAGGGTTAGTTTGTTTATTTGACCCTGAAAGCCTGGGGTAGTTGTGGTGGTCTTCTGTCCAAACAGAGTGGAACTCTTTTGACCTGTTCCAAACAATCCAGTACTCTTGTTTGCATTTGCACCAAACAGACTGGAACCTACAAGTAGAAAGAGAGAAAACTAACATCAGAAAACATGCATGTTGTATGTGGAGCTGCAAAGTAAGGATTACATGTACATTACTGTAAAAGTTGTCACTTCCTTATGCCAACATAAGGTCATTATACATTTGTATAGTGGGTTGGAAACCCTGTTAATTAAAAAACCAAGAAATCTGACAGAACAAAGGAAGGATCCTTAACTGAGTAAGGCTTAAGAGAATCATTTACATCTTCAGTAGTTCAATGCACTAGTGACAAGAGAGATTCTGCTTCTCCAAAATTTTTTTCACTTCAAACATGCAACAATAAAATAAAAACACCTCTTTTTATTGTTTGGTTCCAGTAGTCATAACCAAGTCTAAATATGTACCCTTATAATGTACACAAGGCTGTGCTCTAGCAGCGCCCGTCCACCTCAGGAGACCAGCTTCCATCTTTGGGCGACAAGAAAAACATACCTAGTCGCCCGGCTGGGCGACCTCCTCTCCGGGATTCAACTTTAAGATGAAAACAGTCTCACAATAATTTGTCTTTCCCTTTTTGATTTGTTGCATTGCATTGAAGTTCAATTCAGAATGTTTAAACCCATCTGTGAAGTCAAAACATTGGTCTTGCAATGGATCGGTTCGATGCTCAAGTTTATCACTGGCTTGCAGTGATACAGACAGCCATTTCTTGTATATACTTTGTATAGCATCAACAAAAAGTCTTCTTAGTTCTTGTGCTTTTTATAATGTGCATGAAAAGTCCCTTATTGAAGGAGAATGTCAACTAAATTATCAGAAGCATATAGGGCAAAGAGGGAAAAAGAACTTAGTATTCACACGTCTGTCAACGACTAACTCAAAAACATGTAAATTTTGCCTTTCTTTTGACAACAGTATTACAAAAAGTTACATGTGAATTTTTTATCTTTGGCATCTGTAAATATTAATAGGATAAATCCCCTAGAAACAATGCGAGACATTTTGATATGGGATTAAATTGGCTATCATATATTAATTAATACTGTTATTAGATAATTATAATTAATTAATTAATTAATTAATCAATCAATCAATTTTTCACTTTTTTTGTTCGGGCTTCTAAGCTTGACTTCTGGACACCCTAGCCTACAAGGTTGGATGCCTGAAGGGCTCCCTAGAATTTTTCTTAGAGCACAGCCTTGGTACATGTAGTTTCAGTTTCAGTTTCCACCTCATCTTTTAAATTCAGATTAGATGTAATATTTTGAGACTAAATTCATTTTATCAAAAAAGGTAGAAATTAAAATCTGCTATTACCGCACAATAGTAATCAATATTTCTAGCAAATATTGTATAGTCATGCATGAGTCATTTCATTCAGAGAGCCTCACAAACAGAATTGTATAATATAGCATATATACTGATCATTCTAAACTGATATACTATTTCATTTCTATTCTAATGACTGCGCACACTCAGAGAGAAGTATAGGTGGGCAGTTCTATTACAAACCAGTTGTTGTGCCAAATCCTGTTGATGGTCCAGTGCCAAAGGCTGATGTTGAACCAGGTGTCTGGAATACACTTGTTCCAGTGCTACTTTTTGCTGCATTACCAAACAAACCGGTCCCAGATGATCCAAAACCAAATGACGCTGTTTGAACAAGATAAAAACAAAACAACAAAACCTTGATACATGTACAACAACACTTTGCTCTAAGAAATGGCCGACACTCAAAACGTAAGCTTCACAAACTTACCACAACATTTAATTTATCTTTATCAACTTAAAGTTAATATAATTATATAAACA
>JAHPZR010007462.1:55000-57500 GCA_019787425.1 Platygyra sinensis | reverse complement strand
TGGTGAATTAAGCATAGGCACTTGAAAACTGTGTTTGACCACCTTAACTAAGAGTTCTGCAATGGCTCTCACAGAGTTTGTTCGCTTGTTCGATAGTTCGACAAAATCAACCATCGTTTACGGTTTTATTGTACTATTGACCGATCATCGCCATTAAATTGTACAGTATATCTTTCTTTAAATCTGGGATATTGCTGCAACAGCCGATAGCACCTCTGCGTTTCTGCGCACTTTTCGAATATGTATTGCATCATCCTCAAGGAAATGAGAGGACGGGAGATATTCGATCTTCCTGGGTAGACGTCAAACAGACGCTGAACCCATTCTCCTCAGACTCGGTCATGCAACAAAATGGCGGTATTTTCGAGATTTCGTCGGGGCACAGAAAATCGAGGATTTATCCGAATCCGAATCAATTTTTTTTTCCGCAGAAGTATTTCAAATAACAAGTAGATCGGTTTAAGCGAATAAAAATTTTAGGGGTTAGGCCCTGAAATCACCTTAATACTACAATGAGCGATAAAAGTAGTTGAGACACTTTAAGAAAATGGACGCTTTTCGATAATTAAGCATTTCTTCTATTTCTTTTTTGCATTTAGCATTAATTCTCTGATACCCCCCCCCCCCCCGAATTCAATGTTGTTAAGGCGCTGTGGTCTATGCAGTCGATGAAATAGAAAAATCAACATTGTTTTGGGGGGAGGGGGGAAAATGTAACCAAGACGCTCCAACATCGGATTTTACTACCAAGTGTCTCAACACTTTTGTCGCCCATTGTAGCCTTCCTACAGGACAATGCTAAAGTTGGCATAAAAAAAAAGCAATGGCCAAAATTTTGTTCGAGATCCAGAATATGTTTTTCGGAAGATCCTGCGAAATACATTGAGGAAGAGAGCATCATTTGCATCACAACGACCTACAAGTATAACACGTAACACGAAAGCCGAGGAGGGACTTCTGAGTTCCGACTTCCGACTTCCAACTTCAGACTTCACACTTCAAAATTTAGAGCATCGATCTTCGACATGCAACTTATTTCCCTGGATTTCGAGTCAAACTTAATCGTATAAACTGTTGTTCTTACGCATCTTAGCTTGATTAAGAATGAGTTTGAATACAATGTATATCACAATGTTTATCACTGCTGTTGTGTTATATTCTTAGCCAACTCAGACGTTAGATTCCAGGCCAGTCAATATTTGTATTATTATGTCTCGATAACTTAGTGTTAAGTTAGTTCGTATTTGGGTCAAATTATTTTCTTCCAGCTGAAGTGGACATCAAATATCCGAAATTGATATCCTTGAGCGAGATGATGAGCATCCCTGTCTCTTCCAAAAGGGAGTTCTTCTCCACCCCGAACACTATTTCTGTGGTAATGTCACACAATACACAGTTAAGAATTGACATTTCTGCTGTTTGGAAGAGCTCGGTCATGCGTCGAGTCTATTCAATTGTCCTTTAATGCCACCTAATGAGTAACAAATCGGACAACGAGATATGTTGTTATTATTTACATCATGGGAGGTGCGGCCAGGAGGTGCGGGTTTGGAATTTTCTGGGCATGAAATTGATTCCTCGCATTTCGGTTGTGCATATTTTTTTGGTGGGCAATAGTTCGTGCAAGAATTTTTTTAAAAAATCAAACTAATGATAGCAGAAGCACTTGCTCGATGTTTTACGCCATGATTCCATTTGCACGATTTTTTTTTTTCAGGTTTTATAGTGCATGGATTTTTTTGGAAATTTCCCAGTCCCCTCCTCTCCATCCTCAAAAAAAATAATGGTCCGTCCCTAATAAACATTCGAGGAAAAATACACTTCTCTAGTTGTTTGGAATAAGACTCAACAAATGTCTTCATGATGAAAAAACAGAATATAATTTTACTTCCTACTAGGGGTTAAAAAGTTAGAACTGAAGTCTCCTCAATTGAGTGTACAGTGAACGCGTAAAGTTCTCAGAAAATCAAAGAGATACAGTAATGTTTTATTCGATAACGCAGTGTGAAGGGCTACTGGGCTAGTAAGGTGACACAAAGCAGCCAGAGAAAAGTGATTCCGAACGTTAACGACGATTGCCGCATTGGCTAACATACAAAATAAGGTTGGAAAGCTGCATGCGGCCAAACTGCGTCTATGTGTAATGGCACAACAAAATTTGGTAGTTTCAGTTCATTGCGATCTTTGTTTCGCGACGTCTTCGACTCCATACCGTCGCGTTGCCAACATGGTTCCCTAAAACTGAATTATTTTTCTTTGGCCATCGCAGCTTAATAAGGAATAGCACACAAATTGCAGTGACAAACATGAAAACAAAAAGTATGTTGGAAAACAAAATTATTTAACTTGACGTTTCGCAAGTTTCAACATGCATCTTCAGAAATTACTTGCAGTTTGTGTGCTACATCGTTCCTAGTTTCTCAGTGATAATTTACATAACAATTAAGTACAGTGCAGCTTAACACCAACTTACCGAAACATAAGTAATATTAAAATTTGG
>JAHPZR010007462.1:12500-47500 GCA_019787425.1 Platygyra sinensis | reverse complement strand
TATTGCCTGACAAGGCTGGGGTTAGCTGTTGCGGCCCAGGGAGCCACAGAAGAGATTCAGGGTGAATTCAAACAAAGAGGGTAGGATTCAGGAGCATAAGAAGTATAAAGCTGCTCGAAGACAGGTAAAAACAAGAGATGAGGAACAGCGGCGACAACAGAAGAGCACTGGCGCATTCAGTGAACTGACTGTTGTTATTGAGCCCGCAAGAAAGAGAACAAAGCAACAGAAATTGTGATGACAGAGTTATTAAATGATCTGATACTGCAATAAGGCTACTTTTATTAATTTCTAAATTGTGATGTCGTAGCTATTAAATGACCTATTGACACTACAATAAGGTTACTTTTATTAATTTCTAATGATAATTTCTTTTGATTGTTTCATCACTGACTTTTCTCGGCAAACTTTTACTTGCATTTTTCTTTCCAAAATGATGTTTTTCGGAGTCTTGAGATGATCTAGGCTCGATTTCTAGCCGTTTTGGGAGTTCGGTTGTTTATCCTCCTTCCAGCGGGCTCATAAAACGGCTGGAAATCGAGCCTAGAGATGACCCTCATAGTTGTTTTCTTTGTATTTATAATTTTGCCACCAAATTTGGCTCGGGTACTCGTCTTATATTGATGTCTTCCAATAAGCCGAAAAAGCTACGAGACAGTGTTCTTACAATGGCCATTTTACTGCATTCACGTCTTCGTCCACTGCTGCAGTAGCCTCCTACGCAGATGATCTCTTTAGGCTCGTCACGCAATCCAGGAAACGTGGCAAAGGAAGATTGCGTGACGGGTGTCTGCGTAAGAGGTACGATGCGGTGGCTAGTCTAGTTTCCTTCCCAGCCGTTATTAGGGTCGACCCTAGTAACTGCTGAGAAGGCGACTATGGCTAGTCCTGCTTTTCATTATTTTAACTGCTTAGAAAGGAATTCACTTAGCATCCTATGAAAACGTTCTTATCAGTGGTTTGTCACGCAATCCCCCCAACATTTGCGGGGGAAGAACGAGTGCGCGACAAGCCCAAAGAACCTGTAATTAATTAATATCGAAGGAACGAAGCATTCGCCAACGAGCCCCACCCAAAGGAACAGACTAGTGCCGACAGATACTACAGAAGTGAATTGCTGCACCGCGAAAACCAACACACCGAGGAATATGTCTGAGAATTGAGTAGGAAAATTAACTTTTTGATTACCAAGTTCCTCACATTTCAAAATAATGTCTGTTTACTAATCAAGAACGGCTTTATCTTGAACAATTTGTATGGAGTTTTCAGCTCCAAATAAAGAATTCTTTACAGTTGAACTATGTAAGCATTTCTCTAGATTGCTACTGCACACAGTCGATGAATCTTGGGCTTTATGCAATCAGAATACCAAAATCACTTTTGAATGCTGTAAACAATAAATCTTTTTTCTTGAAAAGAACGTATGGCTATGAGCTGTTACTGAACGCCATCGATTATCACAATTCAAATAGGAAAATGTAACTTAATTTATCTTCCAGCCATGATAAATTCTCTCTAAGACTTTTTAAAGCTTTAGCTAAAAATAAAAATAATTATTACATGAAAATATAATTTCTTGATATCTAAAAACTGCTAGTATTGAATACATTTTAGGCACAGTCGTTACTTGTGCGAGCAAATTTCGTCTCCTGCCAGGAGATATACTACATATATTAAACTAACTAAAAATAACTTTAAAAAGATTCGACTAGCTTCAAGCTGGTGATAACAGATAAAGTTCTGTCTACAGAGGAAGGTACTTCCTCAGCGTCTCAACAACAAAAAACAAAGTAGCATTTGCCGGAATGGAGCGCATTAAACACGGAGTAAAACCTCGATAAAATCGTTTCCATCCACCTTCGTCGTAGTACAGTTTCCTTACACAGTCTCTGATGCTTTTGAAGCGCCTCTTTTCCACAGTAGAGTCATCCGCCTGCATAGACGACTTTATAACATCCGTGGGGTATGTAAGGAACCAATAGAGGAACCCCCCTGTTCCCCCTGCAGCTAGTAATGCCATAGGAGAGACGTCGTATATTGTACCCCCCTCTGGTATCGCCATAGTTCGGCATAATTCGTAGAAGCCTAAAGAGAACAAAGAAGGGTAGTCAAGAGGAGCTATATGTCTAAGTTTGCTAATGTAATCACAACGGCAAGGGAGGAAAGAAACCTGGTCCGATTGCCCGCGGCAAGTAAATTTTGCTCTTGGGCAAGTGAAAATAGCGTCTATGGTCTCGTGAGTCTGAATGAAATGTCTGCTTGATTAGTTATAATTTCCAGTCAGAAGCTACGTGTATTACAAAACCTAAGACCGCAAGATTACATGCAGTTAACAATCAGAATGAGTTAGGAATCCAAGCGTACTTGGTTCGCTTTAGTCCTGATTTTCATACAGGCGACCATGTCGGCAAGTAATATTTAAGTGGGGGCAAATGAAAACTGAAATTTACTGGCCCACTGGGCAATTGGATTTCCCCTTTTTTTCTGTCGTGTTAAGGGGCACAGCATCAGTCAATTAATTCAGAAAAAAATATTGCAAGCGATATGCTGTTACAGGTTAACTTTAGAACGTCTTAACAGTGTCAGGGCCCGTTCGTTTGGGATATCCCGGAATAAGAATATATTCCGGAATTGGAATAAGAATATATTCCGTTTATTCTGCTACTGGGAGTAGAATAGCGGGAAAGGAAATCCAAGTATTCCGGAATGAGAAGAGCTTCCAAACAAACGCTTACTCACATTATTCCAACTCTAGTAATTCTTATTCCGGATTGATCCCAAACGAACGCGTCCTAAGTAATTCAAGTGAATTTTTGGTGTAAAAGATTCATTTTTGCTAAAATTTTGGGCAAATGCAAAGTGGTCGTTGTTTTGTACGGGATATTTAAAATCACTTTTTTGTACAAATTTGTCTGTTCCCTTATGTATAAGTTTTATAAGACCACGACACGTGCTTCTAGAAGAAGGAACATGAAAGACATTACAACAGAAGCAATGGAACACGTTTTCATTTCGTGTTTTACGCACGTTTTCAAGTCTTGAAAGCCTTAAAATGCTGGTCAGGGATACGAGAATGTTTAGGCTTATGTTTGTTTCACAGTATGCGCACATCTTGAAAACCGCAAGTTCGTCCGGTGTTTGTAATCCATGTTAATCTTCTGCATCCTGAACAATCCTTATTCCTATAAGGTTTAACATTGTTGCTTTTTCTTTTTGGTGTTTCTCTGACTAAGTAACCTACTATTTTCAGGTTTCCTTCACTGAAAAGGTACTTTTGTACGTGACCAAAATTACTCAAAACAAAATGACTGAGCTTCTTCAATTGCACGAGAGACTTATTGGTTACTTACTTAAAGCCCCGGCCAAACAATCGCTACATTGTTGGAAGCAATATTTTACGTGCGTTTAGCCACCCTGTTGCGACGTGTTGCGACATGCTGCGTGGTGTTCGTGTGTTGTTGGCTCAAATTTGAAAATGGTCAGTTTTTTCATGCAACGTTTACGGATGTTGCATGATGTTGTAGTCGTCTGGCCAGACCGGTGCAACAGTGTGACACCCAGACATGCACACTAGTTCGATTTTCAAGAACGAACATGCCGCAACACGTCATAACAGGGTGGCCAGACGCGCTCAACATGTTGCACCCAACAATGTTGGAATATGTTGAGCTCAAATGTTGCGATCGTTTGGCGGAAGCTTGCAAACGCTGAGGCAACAATGTTGGGATATGTTGGGTTGAAGTGTTGCGATCGTTCGGCCGGGACTTAATGGGTATTTGAACTTACCAAAGAAAGCTGAATTTGCTGGGATATTCCTAAGCCATGTAGCAGGTAGTCCTTGGTACGCTCCTCGGATTCCGTGTGTCTTTACAATAACATAAGCTGCATGGAATACATTTTTGTACATGACTGGCTCCCCTGATTTTGCCCTTATGATCTGGATTTGCATCTTTGATTTAAACTGCGGAGAGACAACTACATTGTGGTTATTGCTTCACAAGAAATCTACACTTAAATGTAATAATAGTAATAATAATTACTTCAAACACGGGCGGATAAGCCGCACTGGTAGATAAGACGCACCCCGAGTTTGGCAACTAAAATTTTGGAAAAACGTTTTTGGAAAGAAATCAAAATACTTAAAGGGGCTCAGTCAAGGTTAAACGGTTTGAAAAGCTTAGCTAAACTTTTCAAATTTGTTGTTTGCAATCCGTGTTAATCTTCTCCATCCTTAACCATCCTTGTTCCTTTATGGTTTATTATTATCTCCTTGATGTTTTTCTATCTTTATAAAGTGTCATTTTCAGGTTTCCTTCAATTTAATGGTAATTTTGTCGATGCTCAAAATAACTCAAAATACCGTGACTGTGCCCCTTTAACAAGTGGAGCTTGAGATAGGTTTTTGCATCTTCATTTCTTGATTTATCCAAAAAAAAAAAACGTAGTGCAAATAATACAGGAGCTTATTTCGTTTCTTAACGTGAACATCTAGTTGTTTAAAGGACCCTAGTCAGTCTCTGGCATTTTCAATGCCATCAAAATTATTAAGATTGCATGGTGAAGCGGAATCTTATTGGATTACTGTAAAGAGCAGTTTCACAGTGATTTCATTTATTTCAACATGCTACGAATAAAATACAATAGGCAAACTGTCACATGTAAAGAAAACCAAACGTGTGGATGACTAGGGCGCTTTAAGAGGCTAGTTCAATATCAAAGGAGGCCAGAGACTAACTCTCCTTTTACAGGTACTTATTACATGACTAAGTTAGTTCAGAGGGCCAATAACTAAAATCAGCCAATCAGATTGCTCCGTTGCCGGTCCAATATTCTCAAAGTATTGGACCGGGCACTGTCCCGAATGATCCCGCACGAAGATTTCTCGTAGTTTTACTTCTTTTTTTTCTAAAAGTATTTACTCCACATAAAATGTTATTTTTGTTTTCTTCCAACTTTGTTTTTCTTCTTTTTGGAAACGTCAGACGTGAGTAAACGTTCAGTTTGCCGTAAAAAAATTGCGCGCTTGAAGTTTATGGTGTCTTTGCAGTCTATCATTTGGGTTTTTCTTCAGTCGTGTAATAAATCTCTTATTAACCAAGCTTGCTCGGGACCGTATTGGGAGAATATCGGCCCTTGGTCTTTTTTGTACGGACCTCGGGCCGATATTCTCCCAGTACGGCCCTCGTGCTTGGTTAATAGGATATATGTATGTACCTTTGAGAGGACACCCCAACAGAAGGATAAAGTAGAATGGGGGAAGAGGTTTCTAACCCTACAGAAACCGGGATAAGCTCCCATAGGCTCCACGTGACCCGCCTGTTTAGTATGAAATGACCAGGAATATTTCTACTCCCCCCCCCCCCCCCACCCATGAATAGGATGCTAGTAAGGGCTCGTTCGTTTGGGATATTCCGGAATAAGAATATATTCCGGAAGTAGAATAGCCGGAATGGAAATCCAGGTATTCCAGAATGAGAATAGATCCCAAACAAACGCTTATTTGCATTATTCCAATTATTCTTACTCCGGATTGATCCCAAACGAACGCGCCCTAAGTAACATTGATTAAGTTTCACTCCTGGTGTGGGACTTTTTCTTCAGTCCTTGAAAAAGACACTTGAAATGAATGTTTTTTCCCGTTAGCTTTGTTTGTTTGTTTTGTTTTTGTTTTTTTTCTTCCCTACCAAAGAGTACAAATCCATGGAAGTTAGCGCTATATAAATTATTAATTATTAATTATTAATGAATGAAAAGAACTGTTGTCGGGGAACTTGTCAAAAATTACAGGATTTGACCTGGGATGGGGGGCAGATTTTTTTCTCCTTTAAGTGAACACCTGAAACAGGCCAGCCTTAATGCTGCCTCAGTGACTTCACCTCTCACCAAATCAATGGGTCCTTCAACAAGTGCGGCCACTGAACCTGTAAACATGCCACACAAAAAGTACTCTGGAATTGTAAGTCGTTGACCAAGTCGATTTTTCCCAGCAAAAAATGCTGTAATCTATAGAGAAAAGTAGTAAAAACACTACATATTAAAAATAGGACATAAAGAAACTTGTGTAGCTTACTTCAATGAGTTCATATTACAGAACAATGACCAACTAAAAAGACTACATGGATCTTGGTGGGGATCAAATCAGACAGGTACACGTAATTAAATCTACATTGTACATCTGACCCTTAAATTGTTAATCATTCCAGCATGCAGCACTGAGATTGACTGAACGGTGCTGTGCATTTCAGAACTGAACCCACAAATGTACATGTATTTTTCAGCAGTCACAGGAATGGACACTTTGGAACCCTGGTATTGAAGAAGACCCTGCTACAGGGATGGTATAGTAACATTCAGTCCATCCCAAGTTACAGTCACATGCACAGATCTGGAACAAAGTCTTGATAAAACAAACCCCTCTACAACAGAATCTTTATTAACAAGCAGAATACATATGGAATAAAGTAACTTAAACTGACTTTATTCCATTGTCAAAGATTGCCCTTTTTAGGTCAACAGCTCAGAGCTCTACGATTGCAATCTGCTTCTTATAACAAATATTTCTTCCCTGGCAAGGGGGGGTGGGGGTGGGGGTGGGGAATTGTCATATAAAAAGGATGGGGGTGCTTGCCATACATATATCAATGTCAAAAGGTCCACAGCGGGGGCTTTTGCATTACTTTTTAGGGTATTGAGGCTAAACAATATGACAATGGATATTTAAAAACAAGTGACTTTTAATTTTATCTCATAATTGCAGTGAAAAAAAGTTCAAGCCATTCCCACAAGACAAGATTTTCGTACATCTTCAGTTTTGGGCTTCTTTTCAAAATTTCTGACAAGCACCTGCATCCTTTTGATATGAGAGTTTCCCCCAGACATGTGGACAGAGATGTACATGTATTACGAATAAAAGGAAGGTATATACAGATGGCACAACTGCATAGCCACATGCAGGATGGCATGCCTTTAAGGAGGCTAGAAAGAGTTTTTAGTGGCACGCGTGTGCGCCATCTACACATGCCATAACCAAGATGCATGCATCAGGGGAATGAATCAAAATCAGACAGAGACAGAGTGGAGAAAATAGATCTTGTAAGACGCTAATGCAAATGCGAACGGTAAATATCTCCTTGTCACAAAAAAGCCGGTTGTTTGGCACGCATAGGAACTCGATTGAGCGTGCGTGAGCAACTTCATGCACGCATAAAGTGGGATCTGTCGACTGTGACTTTTTCATATTTTGCAACTTTGTGCGCTAATATTTTCGCTTCCAGTCGGTGAATTTTTTTCAAATTTTTTGGTGACAACTTAGATCAATTGGATGCGAATATATACCATTTTTTAAAAAATTCTGTAGGTGGGAAAAAAATTAAAAGAGCGAAAGTCGAAAAGTAGGTTTTTGCTTTCATGTGTCCTCCAGAATTTTTTTAAAGTTACATATTTTGACGATCATTAATAATAACATGTAATACAGGAGTTTGAGAAGATTTCACAGATCTGTTCTCTTAGTAACAGGATAGCTTTTGATTTTGGGGGTACAACTGAATGTGATATATCATTGCCATGGCAACAGGTTTTCTGAAAAAATATGATGTAATGATTCTACGGCGTTTCATTATGTCTGTGGTAAATTTCACACTGAAATGATAAACCAAACTGTATTTGGAAAAGAATTTGTAAAACTAGTCTGGGGAAAATGAAAATTACTTCGAGCCACCTTAAACCAGCATAAAAGGTACATGTACATTTATAAAATATTGAAGACAGTACGCACATTCTCACTGGTTGATAAGTGTGTTTAGATGAGAGTATGCAAACACAGTTGTCACGTCACGCTTTGTGTTTCCCCGGAACAATTTTGAAACCATTTCAAAGCCGGTAGTCTAACTCTCAAGTACAAATATTAAAGAATTCAAATGAAGAAAACTTTTCCAAGTTTTGATTTGGGGATTGACCAGCTCTTTTCCTCTGACCCACGGAAAGAAAGACAAAGAAAGAAGAAGAACAGCGCTTTGCATGCCTCGATGTTAGTGAGCTAGACGACCTCGTCGAGGGAGCTCAAGCGAAGACAACAAAATATTATGCAACAAAATACGCAGGAAACGTTTTTTCAAGGTAATTTTTGCATTTAATTACGACAACTAGTAATAGCTATCACTAAAGCTGCCCCCGCTTTCTTTTATTTCTACTGATTGGAAACAACAATATTGAACGTTATTGTACGAACTAAAATTTTATATTTTTTTGTAAACTATGTCACTCATACTGTTCAAGAAACTTACAGCATATTATCATAAATATGATCCAAAGAATCAACTAAGTTAACCAAACCAACACATTCTGTTTAACTCATTCTATCACATGATATATTCTTTACATAATACTCTCGCGAAGTGCATTCTGGAAAAAAATATCCGACCACTCAGTTGTTCTAGTCTGATACTGAAACAAACCAATTGTCTTGATGTAAACTCTTTTTTATATAAGAATATATTTTATAACAATATCTAGGCTGAAATTTGCAAAATTTTAAGAATATTTTAAGAATAAATACAATACAGTTTTATGATTACAGTTTTAAGTGATGACACTCAATTGTCCTTGACACAGTTGAAACAAAATCGGGTACTTTCGTTTCCATCACGCTATATTTCTGTGCGAAATGCTTTTTTCTAAGCCAAAACGGCCAAGTGTTGTTTGACGTGACATCTTGGCCTAGCTGACCGCCACGAAAAGCAGTAGAGCACGTGCACAATGTAACGTGATACAGATCCAGATACAAAATACTTGTAATTGATACCCCAAAAAATTCTAAAACGGAAATGTCATAAGCTATAATGTAGGAATAATACAACAATATTTTCAGCCAAAAATCGGCAGAAAAATAAGAATATTCAGCCTGGGCCAGAAAAACAACATTCTTTTAAAAGAAAAGAGTGTACGAGCAAACGCATCTCGAAAGCAGAACAGAAGTGACAGAAGTGAGATGTAAACAGAAGTATCGCGTTACAGTCGCCATATATGCAAATTAGAGTCAAGCTTTTTGTCCTCAACGAAAACGCCGCAACATTTGGATCCCCGCCAGTCACCCAGTCGTCACATGGGCGCTACGCTACGTACGATTACTCAGTAAAAATAAGCCATCCAAATAAACGAGATGCCAAAGGAGTATTTCAAACTTTATCCCTCCAGAGCTAACCAGAGAAAAAAACTGGCAAAAAACAGAGCTGTCAAACTCTGCAAATTACACGCGGATAACTCGTCATCATTTCCCGTCACCTTTAGCAGGTGAAAATTTCCCACCTCCCAAGACTGTTAGCGGTCGCATTTTAGCCAACTCGAGATTTTGTCTGGTAATACTGACTGAATATCGACTGTATATCGATTCTGTAAGTACTTCTTCTATTTACGCACGGACCACAATGATGCCTCCTCGGGTTTTGGCCTCTCGGCCAAAACCCTGCGGGGGCAATAAAATTCTCAAAATCACATTCTGTTTTTTAAAAAAGATGTACGATAAAATTAAACGCAGCTATATGCTACAGACTGCGAATGCGAAATCTGTTCAAATCAAATTTTACACGGCTGATCGTTTGCCGTGTTTTGGCTGTCAAATGTTCAAAAAAAATGACCATTAAAACTTGGAAGAATGTACCACACAGCTCACCAGAATAATGACTTCATGCCCTTCGACTTAACTGCATAAACTCAACCCTGCCTGCTTGTGCTATATGATTCCAAACCAGCAAAACTTCACAAGGCACGATGAGCGATTCAACTTAATTCTCAACCATCTTCTCGGGCTGCCAAATCGGGCAAGTTCGCGCTACTTTCAATAGCAATCCAGACAGTGATTTCATCTTGAAATTCTTTCCTTACAGAGGCGTAAATCTTTTGAACATTTCCTCTGTTTTCTCCGAACTTTAGGCATTTCCAGTTCTCCCAAAGATTTAGAAGGATTCAAAGCTGATACTTATCGCTTTCATTTACATGGTGCTCGCTTGCTCGCTGGCGATTTTGCCACAAATTTTGACTTTTTGTAACGCGAAGTTTCATTGGTTTGTGCGTTATCAGATGCGCACTTTGATTGGTTACTAGGAAAGATGATTGTCTAGAACGTGTATTGAGAAAATCTTTTTGGATCAAGAAGTTAATAAACAAAATTTCCTTTCATTTGTCGAATTAATTTTGAGAAATATTTTCTAAAAGCAATTAGCAAACTTTTTTCCTCTGTTTGCATAGCCTGATATAAACACTTGAGCGGTTGGGAGAATTCTTGACAGTTATGCAAACCCTCGACTTCGTCTCGGGTTTGCATAACTGTCTCGAATTCTCCCAACCCCTCTCGTGTTTCTATCAGGCTATGCAAACACGGAAAACGTTTTCTATTGCTTAAATAATGCATATGTACAGGGAAGTTCTCAATTGAGTTTTGAGAACTTGTAATAACAGGCAATATTAATTGGGATCTGGCTTTTGTTTTTACTACAGTTTGAGATTTGCTGAATAGTCTGAATGTAATTGGTAAGTGATTGGTTTTAAGACACCTAAATAAAAGCTACTCTAGATGGCTGATACAGCCACATAACCCATTAAATACTCACTTAGTATAAAGAGATAATACATGTAAATCATTATCAATTACTAAATTCAACTCACCTGATAATAGGAAGTGAAGAGAGTTGCTCTAAAAAACATCTGCCCCACAATAGGAGACCCTGCAGTATTAAACAATGATGATAAGGAGACTAATAGCTACCTCATGTACAAGTAGTTTGATACGAACTTTAAGTACCTAGAATATTTACTTACAATAGAGATTTTTACATTATCAGGGACCTGGTAACTGGGCTGGCCTGGATTCAGAATACAATGCAACCCCACCTAATGACCACCCATTAATACAGCCACCTCGTTAATACAGCCACCTTGTTTGTATGGCCCCCTCATTAATACTGCGACCTTGTTATTACGCCTATTTTATTCTGGCCCAAAAAAAGCTCAGTCAGTCAATTCCTTATTTAAAGAATCCTCTTAATACAACCACCCTGTTAATACCACCAGAATTTTGTGGCCCATGGGTAACCAGATTCTCGGGGTTTAACCTTCTCGTCTGACTGGAGGTGGTGTTAGTAACCTAAATTGTACCCAATATACACGTACTAAGGGTATGAAGTGTTTTGTAGTTCAGTCACATTGAGTCAGAGGCTAATTGATCATTCTCATTAAAATAAAGTGATTACAACGTTTAAACCTAACTTGAATAACCAGTCCTGAGTTTAAATATATTGTACAGTCATGTGTTTAGTGTAACAATAATATTAATTTTGCAAAGAGAAATAAAAATGCATGATATTGTTAGCTGGTTCAGAGTTGGCTGGGCTGGCTCTCAGTTTGCCAGATTGTACAATTCCATGATTACTATTAATGACAATTACATGTACCAACACAAAAACAAGGCGTTAGTCACAAATAAGCCATGAACCAATATACAATAAGAACACTTTGTGTCTTATATGCATGTACATGTAATCCACAGCTTGTTTTTCTTGCATAAATGACCCTGTAGTCGAATAACCTGTTCATGCCTGTAGATTTTTGGAAAAATGCAGTTTTGAACATTTTTAGTTCAGATACGAATTAAGTTGCAATCTACTCAAAAATTTCATTTGCAACAAGTCTAGTATAGCAGCATGCCTTTCTTTCCACTAGCATTGTATTTTATCACTGCATTTTTGCTTAGGCATGCACATAAATCAAAACTTTTTTTGCCTTTCCTTTGTCCTTTTCTTATCATTTTGGTGCAGTTGTTGACCTCCTACGGGGCTTGTGTCCAGTTCAAAAATTTCTACAATTTAAGCATCTTTGAGACAGAAATTCTTAGCACAGAGTAGCCAAGTGTAGATGGAACATTTTGCTTCCAATTTTTCAATCAAATTTCTAAAAGATAAATGTATATTTCACACTCAATTGACCCAATCACTCTGATCTGTTTATTGCTGGAAAAGTTCTTTGCTACTGCAGAGCGTGAGTGTAAGTGATGCCAATTCTGATCAAATGGATAATGTCAGAAGTGTAACAAAGGCCAATGTTCATCACGGGCGGTTTATAGGCATTCCAGGCATAAATGGATTATGGTATCAGTATACCCCAAATAACCATCATTCATTGGTGTCCCTTTACAGAAACCCCAGTAAAGTATACATTTTCTGCAAGCTTAAGAATCACAGTTTGGGAAAATATATTCATTGGAACAAAGAAATCAAGGTTTTACAAATATAGTGCCCCATTGCCCAGTACAGAAGTTCACTACGCAAATTTGTTTCCAATCAGACTTGAGCTGGAGAACATTATCTACATCGCCATGTCTTCTTGACACCTTTCTCTAAACAAAGGCAATCTGCTTTATTTTTGACACAAAGGTTAACTTTGAGAGTTGTTAAAACATGCATTCACTTCACTAAAATAGTCATAACTTTTGAAAGAAGCAAAAATAAAAATTCCCCAAAACCCTTTTTTGGCCTGATTATCAGGCAATCTTCTCCACATCTCAGTGTGTTTCACTCACCAAAATTTTAATTTCAAGATAGGAAAGAAAATTTTATTTTGGAGTGTTCTTCTGGTGTAATGAGATAAGTACACAAAACATGTAAAAAATAATGATGTGTTGATTGATTAGGTAAAAGCTCATTATATTTTTACTTTAACAATAGAGCATATTGAGTGCAAAGAAGTCTCAAATGTTGCCTCCGGCAGGAAATATCCTTTGCAAGATCTGAAATCCACCAAAAATGTTTATCGATTCCTTCTGTTACTTCCTTTCGATTTTTAGTATACCTTAGCTTAGAGACACCGGTACCATAGACCACTAAAGAGTACACTTGTTAACAATGTGAAAGAAAGGGGAGATACCGATTGAGTTGAGATGTTGATGTTTACCTCTTCATATGGCAAAAGTGCCAAGGAAATAATTCTTAGAGAATTTAGATGTTTTTCTCATCCAGTGCAAGCAACTTCTCCTGCGCGAGATGGAACCATTGTTGCCAATTCAGCCTAATTCTGATCAAATGTTCTTGATACCTTTTTCCTGACTTTTTCTTCTGCGATTACTGACCAGGTGCTTTCTTCGGACTTGCAAATGGAGACGATTTTTGGCAATTTTTTCGACGACACACTTACATCAACAATCTAAAAACGGAGAACACTCGGAACAGCTTGTCAACATCCAAACCCAGAAGGTTTCATAACCATATAGTACATACACAGCAAATCTGTCACGCAAGTTTTTTATGCAAGTTTACTTCTCTTGGCAACCTCTTGACAGCTATCAATTTGGGGTAATTAATTGAAAAAAACCTTTTTTGTTTATAATTCTGCTTAGAGTCAACTATTTTTCACAGAATTTTTTTAGATGAAAGGTTGTATTAAGATCTACCTAAAAAAGTGAAAAACAGTTTCTAATTCTTTAAAATATGGTCAATTTTGGGGTATACTGACACCCTTAAGTGTTGGTAAAGAGTTTTTGGATAGCCTTTCTGCTGTAGGTATGAAGTCCAGAGTAAAACATTAGTAGTTTTTTGTTTTATACATGCAAAGAGCAATTTCTTATTATGCCATATTATCCCAACATTGTTGGCTCAGCATTTGCAAGCTCAAGACAAATGATTGCACCATTTAAGGTGGCCAAACAGAGTTTTCGCATGTACACAAGGATTTCAAAACAACACACATGAAGTCAATAGAGCGATCATTTTATTTACTCAACACCCGTACTATCTGTGTTATTTTTCCGTCTATAATTGAACGCAGTGTATTGATGGCTTTAGTCTTTTATTACAAAGATATGCTGGAAAAGGTAATGATGCAAAGAACCCAGCAATTTTTAGCTTTTGCTTGTTACCGAAATAACCCAGTTAAATGCAACGCATGCGCAGTTGCTTGAAAAATTGAGACCGAAACGTGCCGATTTCTAACGATCCAGTCGTTAGAACTTCAAGAAATTTGGCAGAAAAATAGGTCAGAGACCATGTGAATGATCTATCAAAAATTTTGACATAAGGAATTTTTAATAATACAGAAAAGGATTAACGGTGAATTACGAAAATCGCCTATGTCAAAATTTTATTAGAACCATGTTAATGGTAGGGATTTAATGTGAATTCTTAGTGTGCGAAATATGAAAACAATCTAACCACTGGATTTTTTTTACATAAACAAAAACCATTATTTAAGCCTTGTTTTTAACCAGCCCCATTGCCATGGCAACAGCGAACACCCTAGTCAAAATGCGAGAATAAATATTTCTGTGGTTGACCTTGACTCTTGCAAAAAATGGGCGCCAAAGCATATTATAGTTTAAAAGTTATGGTGAATTAGGCATAGGCACTTGAAAACTGTGTTCAGCCACCTTAAATGCAACGTATCCCAACACTGTTGGGCACTGCATGTTGCGTGTATTTGGCCACCCTGTTACGACATGTTGCGACATGTTGGGTATTAAATATCAAACTAGTGCACATGCCCGGGTGCAACATTGCTGCATGAACCTGGCCAAACGACCACAACATCATGCAACATCTACAAATGTTGCAAGAAAATTTGACCATTTTCAAATTTTGAGCCACATTGAAATGTCGCGATCGTTAGGTCGTTTGGCTTGTTTCTATCATCATTCAAAGTCGAATTCTTAGAGCACTTTGACTCGCCACCTTTGTTTCTTGAACAATGAACTATTCAGTATTCTTGATCAGTGACATCAGTGGTCCGCGGAACAAGGTGCAGTTTGAACAGTTACCTATTTTACGGGAGATAAAAGATTTCGCGCGCTTCCAAAACCCGAAAAAAATCTCAAGAGGACTGCTACGCAGGCTGGATTGGTGCAGATTCAGAGCCGCTTCCGGTCCGGCAATAAAAAGTACAATGATCGTTACTCGAAATACAAGATGCATCACTACAAGATTACTCACCAACTCCTTTGTACAGGCCCCCTATCCCTTCCCATTTCATAGTTTTTACGAAGCAATCCAAAAGTCCTTTGTAAACAGGCCGATCAACAGGCTGGGTTTGGAGACGAACTTTCAGCGTGTCGAAGGGATGGCCCACCAGGCACACAGCAATGCCACTGAATGTTCCAGACACTATGTTTTTCAAAGTTCTCCTGACAAATGACTGTTCGCTGGTTGGTATCAATGCCGGGAGTTCCTCGATGTTTTGGCCATGGCCATCTTCTATTTTGGAGTCCGCCATGTTGGCTTGTCACGTCACGTAATCTCTCTCGCGAAATCGGGTCAGCGCCCGCACGCAGAGTAACAACGCTATTCATGCGAAATAAAATTTATGGAAAGAATAAAATAGTTTAATAAGAGAGTACGAAAGTATAGGAAATGTACCTCTTCATTTTTCAACGACAGGATTATATTCCCGTGAAGAAACCCCATCCCGAAATTATCCCGACCCGCTAAACTGACCGGCGACATCAAAGAGCCAATCAAATTTTAACCAATTGTCCAACTAGCCAATCACAGTGCAACTCACATGGCGACGCAAAACAACGGCGGGAAAATTGGCATCCAAGATGGAGGACAGCACAAATCTTTTGCTTTCTTCCACCATTTCGTTTGAGCAACGGTTTAACTGCTTGATATGCTGGACTCCGAATCTACGAATGATTTACGGTTCTTGTCAGCATCGTTTGTGCGAAAATTGTTTGTACGACAAAGAGGGCAACAGGAGAACTGGACTCGAAAAATGTCCTACTTGCCAAAGAGAAAATGCTTTCCCCTTGACACGACCAGACATACCCGAGGACAATATGGAAATTCAAGTTCACTTAGGTGTCAGGAAGTGTCCTAACAGTCGCTGCAAGTTGCAAATGTGGCACTGGGAGCTACCAGATCATTTACAGTGAGTTTTTCTTTTCCTTCTATTCATGTTGACTTCGCTGTCGACAACTGCTGTGTAAGCGAAACGACAGTTAACGAGCACGTGTTGAAACTGAAGCTAATATGTTATCTTACGGGAGCTTACGGGAAAGCGCAGTGTTGCATTCGAAGAGCAACCCTATGAATAAGTCTTATATACAAGTATTAACATAAATAACGTACTTCCACTTGGTGCTAAAAAATCCGCAAATATTTGTCTGCGCGCTAATTAAGTTGTGCAACATGCCAATGCTAGTAGTGATGAAAAAAATGAGAATTTATCATAAACACTTAAGCTTAATTTAATGAATTCAAGGTGTGAGCCATTCCACTTCCAGGCTCTGGAGATATTATGCTGAGGTACTGGGCCACCTAATTCCAGACGTTTTTGGGGGCCTTTTTTTTCTTTTCCAAGCAACCGGCCCAAATTCAAGGAATGCCAAAGATAACAAAAAGCTTAAGTGTGACTGTATTTGATTGATTAACTACAATACGGACCGGTAGGTTTCCCAGTGTCTGGCTCTTAAGTAGAGTTACCTCACCCTTGAGCAGGGTAACCCTACCTGTCTTTTCAATATTTTGCCACAAAAAAAAAATAGAAAAAGGGTGCTACATGCCCGGGGGGGGGGGGGTACTTCCAGAAAAATTGGGTGGGGGTGTGCGGCCCGCTTCCCAAAACCCTTACCCTATTTATGACCAAACTCTGCGATATTCCCTACCCTATTTATGACCTGATCAAAAATTCAAAACCCTATTTATGACCTGAACCTTACATCAAAATCCTGTTTCAGACGTGCGTTATAATTGGATCCCTAGCTCAGACCAAAGTTAAATTACCGTAAACATAATTTGTGAAGGGCTTTTCTTAATTTTATTTTGGTTTCTTAAAAACATACCCATATTGGGGCTAGAGTACAAAAACCATACCCTATTTATGACCAAAATCAGCCAAAATTGCTACCCTATTTATGACTAAAACGGCTGAAAAACCATACCCTTTGGGGCCGCACATACCTATATAGCCCATATAAGGGAGTACCCCCCCCCCCCCCCCCGGGGCTACATGATAACAGCAAGGTTACTTAACTCCCTGTAAGCAAGACATGAGCCACTTCTGACATCTGTTTGCTTGTTTATCTTTAGAAAATGCCCACAGTCCACACCAAAGAAAAGAAAAAGTTCCAGTGATCGAGGGAGTGGTACAGAAATAAAAAAGGCTATGACTCTGAGAAGTCAAACAAATAAACAGGTTGAACTTCTATCTGAGAAAACAGGAAGAAAAGATGGGTCCAACAGACGCAAACTGCGGCCAAGAAAGGAAAGCAATAGACGTTATACCAAGTAAAGCTGACTGGATGATTGTGGACAGTAATGCAATATCCAAAATGTAATATAACTTCAATGTAAAGAATACTTAAAATGTTATTATTTTATCCTGGCCAGATATCACATGTATTCACTGTTCAGCAGTAAAGTGTGTAAAAAAAATCAATCGCTTCCAGCAAGATTGTTTTGGAAGCCCACTCCCAATAATATTTTTGACAGGTCAATTTATTTGTGATTTACACAACTGTGTTGATTATCATAGGAAGGAGCTCCAACACATTACTTGGGCATTAACAAAATCTGTTAGGCAAGCTTGATTAATGCAAAACATCAGTTGTAATTTTGAACCTTACTCTTATTGCCTTTATTCTTGCAAATATTTGTCATTGATAATCACTACAATTTCATTGAAAACAACTTTCCTATCACCAAGTAACAACCTTTCTTTCGTACACTTTACTTACTTCAAATAATTATTATGTAAATAGCCTACATAGTTTTAACATTAATTTGAAGAAAATTCTTTGGTTGTCACAGAAATCATCAAGATTGCATAGGTATTTTTCTGCCTGTCTTTTCTTGGAAAGTTAGAAGTGCCATAAATTATTATTTAATCAATAAGGTATATCTTTATTCATTTACAACTGTTGCGCAGCTGTAGAGCATTAATGCATGCGTGCCTCGCACTATAAATGGAGCAAGAAATGATCTTGAAATGAAAGGTATATTGGAGCATTGTAATTTATTTATAGTTCATAGTATTCCACAAGTTCTTTTTTAAAGGTCTACACATGAACTGCAGAACATCAAGCAAGCAATTCAGAGTCACCTCAATAGTTGTAAACCAACAGCTTTCACATACATTTGTATAAAACTGCTGCTTTGTTATGTATAATAAAGACTAAATCACAGCCTGGATTTGTCAAAGTTATTTCTTGGTCAGAACTACATGTAAATAGCTAAATTTGGTACAGAAACTCTTTCCTAAAAGTAAAAAAAGACTTCAATTGACCAAGAGAATAATGACTAAACATCTCCACCAAAAACTGTCATTTCCAAATCAAGCTCAGGCTTGAATAGATCATGGTTTGCACAGGCCTGGACTACTCCTTGAAAAACTACTAGGTCCTTGAAAACTCCTTGAAAATGATTTTCTCCTTGAAAACTCCTTGAATTTGAAGAAGCAGTGCTTATATTTTATGAAAAAGTCCTTGAATACTTAAGGATACAGAAAAATAAGTTCATTTTGACATCAAAAGACTGAAAAGATTGCGTTAACATCTGACATCAGTTGAGAAACTCATCGTCTCAAAAATGACGAAGCTTTTTATAACAGGACAATTCAGTGTCAAAAAGGACACTGCATTTACAATTGGCAGCGGGTAGTTAATTCCAAGTACAAAGGCTGGTTGACTGCGTCCACTGGGTTATTCATGGGTTCAATTAGCACTTTAATTTACACTTCAGAGTTAATTCTCTGTTCCACTATTTGCATTTCAAGCTGACAGGAAAAAGGCCTTGAGCAAATGTTGCGATCGAATGATCGACATTTCAAACAGGAGAGTCTGCATTGAAAATCGCACATGAAAAGTACAGGCACAAAAACAACAGTAGAAGTGAAGGTGAACAGGCTGCGACATTATCCTCATTCGGTTTTGTATCATTTGGAAATGAGAATTCATTTGAAGCAGGAATAGCGGGAACAATGCTTTGAGGCGATCTGTGAAAAAAACTTAATGATCTTGTTTCCTTAGACAAAAAAATTAAGTTCCATGCTGGAGAAGTTGAAGGCATGATTCTATTCAATCCTGTCCTTTGGCTGTATGACTTTATTTGCACTTATAGGAATTGCTTTTTTTGGAGTGACTGGAAAAGATGTGATATCGTGCCTGTGGAAATGGACTCCTTGAATATTGTTTAAAGTCCTTGAAAAGTCCTGGAAAAGTCATTGAATATAAGGTCATCAAACCTGTATGAACCATGTAGACCTGTTTTTTTTTCTCAAACAGTATTATTAACTTAGTACTAGACTTTGAACAGTCCCTCATTTATCTCAGACACATAAAAGTGTATATAGCAGATTTTTTTATTTGGCCGATAAAATCTCCACAATGTACCGATGAGAATAGCAAAAAATTATTTCGATAGCAATTTTCTTTCCCTGTGTTCTGATGAGCCAAAAGCGTCAAATTTCACTTCTGGCGGGGTACAAAACCGCGAGACCAAAAGTGGGAGACTGGGAATGAATGTGACGTCATTTCAGGACTTTAAGTTTCTGGGAAAACAGATTTCTTCGACATTTTCTTATTTTCTTATAAACAGTGCACTTTTGTACCATTTTTTGGTGTATTTATTAGCTCACAATCAGAAAATGACTGAGAAATCTGTTTTCCACAAAGCTTCAAGTCCTGAAATGACGTCACAATCATTCCCAGTCTCCTGTTTTTGGTCTTGTGGTTTTGCACCCCGCCGCAGCAGAAGTAAAATTTGATGCTTTTGGTTCATCAAAACACGGGGAAGGAAAATCACTATCAAAATAACTTTTTGCTACTGTTATCAGCACATTGTGGAGATTTTATCGAGCAAATAAAAAAAAATCTGTCATATACACTTTAATGTAGAGTGAAGAACACAAGTACAAGGCAGACTACATATATGGAAAAACAGACTGCTTAAAGTCTTTGACATACTCTGAAGATTAGCAAGAAGTAAACTATATTGTAAATTACTAATTGAAATAACAAAGCTACTTTATGTCTGGCTAATAGGTTGTTGATTGGTGTGTATACTACATATTTGTATAACCAATGAGACCACAAATATTTTCACATTTACCCATGCATAGCAAAACTAAAAAATATAATAGTAATAAAAACATTGAAATAATGGATGTGATGCGATGTCACTTGTAAACACTTATTACAATTTTCCATTAGACAAACCAGTTTTAACAGACTCTGGAATCATGTCTACATAGAAACTGTGGTCCTTCAGAGACCCCAGCACGCCGGTTTTACAAACATAACTGTCTGCTTGTCCATCATACTTGATGTGCTCCCCACAGATGTCTGTAAGAGTACCACCCACAGCCTCTAGAAGTGCCTCACAGGCACACGTATCCCAACGCTTACAGCCTGGACTTGCAAATACATATGCATCTGCAGTCCCTTCTAGAAGCAGCAGCACTTTGTATCCTGCCCCACCAGCCTTCAATATTTTATCAGGCTTCATCGCCTCTATGGTTTTTATTACGGTTGTGTTGGAATGAGAGCGAGTTGTGGTGATAACACGTCGTCCTTTTGGTGGAGGGATGTGAGTAAATCCAAATGTACCAAGACCTTTTACACCCCACATGGTTCTTCCAAGCTCACTTTCTTGGGTATCCTTTTCATAGCCATAAAAGGGCTGATGAATGACTCCTGCAATAGGCTTGCCGTTCATTGAAATACCAATGAGCACTGTCACATGGTCATACAGACCTAGTGCAGATTAGAGCAGATGAAATCAGTATTAATAATTATAGGAATTGTATAAAGAAACTCATAAGCAGATAAGGAAGTCCACTAAGTACATGACTTTTTGTACATGTAGTTTCCAAAGTGTGATCATCCAGGTGTGGGTACTGTTGTTGGTGACTGAGGTTTTGACAACCTGAGCGTAAGTCTTCTTCAAAGTCAAAAAAATTGAATGGTGCATGTTTGTCAGTCAATGGTGTTCCAAGTCTAGTCAGTTGAAACTGATTGGTCAGCAGTTTAGCTGTGACGGTCTTGGCTGGAAGACTTATCTAATGTTTGTCAACAGTCAGTGGTCGGTTAGTTCTAGCTAATCACTGCAACAAAGGAGAATTTCACAAGACAAAGATTGTTGCACCTTCAGTAAACTCCCTTGTACCATCCAATGGATCCACCCAGACAGTCAACTGTAAGGTTGAAAAAAAATTAAAAATTCCACAATGAGGCCAAAGTATCTGAAGTTACAGAGCCTCCAAGCCTTTATTTGTATATGTCACTAATGGAACAGATAATGCTTATAAGTGGTGTATTATTAAAATTATCTACTGTTTTTCATCTGTTTGGCTGAACATTTCCAGTTATCATCATGGAAGACAGATTTTGATTTTTACTGGTCTGTCTTGTGTGAATGAGAGGCAACATGGAGGAAGAAGAATACATGTTAAGCTACAAATTAAAATAACTTACTTCTTCTGGTTTCACTGAAGAGAGATCTTGCGGGCAGGTCTTTGATAACACAGTAACATCTTGAGAGATTTCAATAAATTCCTCTTTTACATCATCCAAATGAACATCCTAAAAGTAATGAATGATATGGATGTACATGTATTACAATGTAGATATAAAATAAAGTCAGACCTCTTGTAAGAAACAATCCAAACTGTTAGCCTGGGTAGTCACTAATGGGAGGTGGTCACTTACAAGACTTAGGCCATATAGTTTAACTGGGTCAAAATTTTGCCTTATTATGGTTAACTGCAGAGACTTGTATGCCATGTTTTAAGTGTCTTATTCAATGTGAAAAGTCAATTTTGAGAAAAAAAAATCCAATACTTCCCATACTATACTTGTACCCAGGAAAGCAATAATGGCACAACATGTTTTATAATATTATTCAATTTCCCCTCTACAATTTGTCCAGTGGTAACTTATGATAGGTCAAAAACAAACTTTGAGCCTAGTAGCCTGGTCATGAAGTGGAGTCCTACATGAAAGTACCCAGGGGGAACACTTTCACCTTTGGAACAAACACTCCCCATTCATCAGTATCCATTCATCAATACACATGTGAAGAGACAGGCACTGTGCCTTGTCCAACAACACAAGAAAATTTCCCTAGTAAGCCTAATGTTCCAACCTTATTGAACTTAAAACATAAGGGTATCGTGACCTGGCCCAGTTATTTGCATGTACACTGTAACTTATGGAAACTAATGAATCATAGGTTTGTGGATCGTGTATGATGACTTGACAGACTTCAGTGCAATAGTAGAAGTTCAACAAAGATACAGAGGGAGCAGAGGTACGGTGGGCACAAAGAACCAGTGGGAGTATCAACACAGTGAAATTTAAAGAACATATGCTACAAACCTCTTCTTCACCAATAATTCTGAGAGTTGGATACACTCTGAGAAGTGAACCAATGATACATTTCTGAGATGCCCGATCTGCTTCAGTCTGAGGGTCATACTCACCACTACCTCCCTAAAAAAATCAGTCAAAACTTTAATGTTAATCAAAACTAAAAAAGAGAAGGCAGGATAATTAATAATGAACCAATGACCTTTCTGATGCTCTTTTGGTCATCTTGTTTTCTTCCACTGCAGTTCACATGACATGATATATGTATGGGTTACTGACCAAGTTGTTCGGTCAAGATGGCTGGATATTGGCCAAGTTCTTTTTTTGCGGTTTATGGACCGAGATGAAGTCGAGGTCCATAAACTCGCAAAAAAAGAACGAGGCCAATATCCAGCCATCTTGACCGAACAAACTTGGTCAATAAAGGATTTATTATATGGCTTTTGGTGAAATTTTGCTTGCGGGATACAGCAGGTAGTCCTGGGCGGGCAAGATGGCTCCATCTTGCCCGCTCGGGTAGCCAATCACAGCGTGCGATTTGGTTCATCTTGCCCGCTCGCGGAGCTAGCCATATAATAAGTTAACTTTACGTTACGCAACTATACAGCTGGACCTGGCTAATTCAAACTCAGTTATTTTGAATTCCCCATTACTTCAAACTCGAAACCATTTCCCAAGGATTTCGCCTTTAGTTAACAGTCATTTACTATCAGCTTCTTTGAACTCCTGCTATTTCAAAGAATTTTTCATTTCCCTTGCAAGTTCACAATAGTGGGGTTCAACTTTATTCAGTATCAATAATTTGCCTCACGATATGTTGGGCCAGGCAACCCAGGGGAATTAGACTTCGTAAAGCCCACATGGATAGGGATTTTGACTGCCATCTTGAAAAGTTGAGTGGATCAGGCAATGAGTGATGAGTGGTGTGCTGTCTTGGAAATTACCCAGAACTCACTTGGGAAGTTTCCTGCATTCCAAGGGTAAGAAGTATGTTGTTTATTTTAAGCAAAAAATAATGTTGTTTTTCTATGCCCATCAGTACTCTGTCTTTAAAGTTCTATAACATTTATAAGGTATTTTTCCTTCAGCATTGAAAAGAAATATTCGTACAATAGTTTCACATTTAGATCAAAATTTACTTCCTACATTATTATGTCTCACTAGATGCCACTGTGTTTAAAGATTTACTAGTATACTCCAAATGTCAAATTAAATGAAATTCTGGTCAGTTCTCGACCTCAGTTACAAACATCAGTTGGATAATAATAATAATAATAATAATAATAATAATAATGGATGAAAGCCATCAGTTGAATAAACCATGCTAAATATCTAAAATGTGCCTTCTTCATTTGGGGACATGCACAAACTTGGAGGGGACCATTTACCAACAAGTACTATTACTCTCTGGAGGAGTGCTGCAATAAACTTGTTGTAAGTACCTATCATTTTGTTGACTGTACCATGCAAGGTCTGTGGTCCCCAGGGGTGGGAATTTGACTTATAATAGAAACCCAAGGGTGGGGAAATTGACATTTGTAAAACCTGAAAATGTCAAATTCCCCCCAGGTTGCCCCCCCCCCCCCCCAATCATTGGGTAAACCATTGGTAGATGTTTTACCTTGATGTGCTACAGTTTCTGAATCAGAAGAACAGTGAGTTCACTGTCAAGGCTGGTTCTCACTAGCGCGTAAGCATAACACAAGCATAACAAGTTGAGAACACTTGCAACATACATGTAAGCCTAAGCATAAGCGGAAAACATAAGGAAGAACGAACCCACTTATTTGTCTTATGCTGATCTCACCTGCGCATAAGCATAAGCTTATGCTTATGTGCAAATGAGAACAGCAGAAGACAAATAAGTGGGTTCGTTCTTCTGCTTATGTTTATGTCGCGGGTGTTCTCACTTGCTTATGCTTATGTTATGCTTATGCTTGTGCTTATGCTTATGCGCTAGTGAGACCAGCCTTCACTGCGCTAAATTATGATCATTTGGGTTATATTGTTGGGCAAGATGATGGATTAACCTCAAGTGTTCAGTCCTTTATATGACAATCTCAAACCTTGGCCACCATTGCTCAGTCAGATGGCAAGGTCTTAGTTTGAGATTTTCCCATAATGACATCAGTCATAATAACGCACTTTTGATTTTTGTATTATTAATATTTTTTAACTCTAAGCTGACACTGGGATATAAATGTAATCACAAAACTTCCCTGAGACACAAATCAGTGCCCTGCTTAAGCACATTAAAGTTTTTTATCAATGCTGCTTTGTTAAAAGCTAAAATTTATATTCGCTTTTCATCAGCATTCAAGTGCATGAATGACGTGCATACATGTAAGCTCTCACTTCACCTGTTATATTTGACTCACTATAAGCTCAAGAAAACAGACACTTTCCGAAAAAGAAATGCCTTTCTTTCTCTCTAAGAAGTGTATATGATAAAAAGAAAATAATTTAGTGTCGTGATCAAACATTCCAAAAGTCGGTGAAGCGCGATCAAGCTGGGTTTCATTACAGTTTCGTACCAGATGGGTTAAATACAAGAGACCTGCAGCTGTTCAAAACTGTAAGCTTACTTTCAATTCCCAAACCTCGACAATATCAAGAATGAAGATGTACAAACCTTATCCACTACATTAAGGCTGCCTGTTTTCATAATGCTGCGGATAATTCCACCAGCTCGATTAGCCACAGCCACTGATGAAGACACAAGACGCATTAAAAACAACGGACTACCGGCAGCCATGATTGCCGGTGGAGATCGAGTGGGGTCACGTGAGATGTAGTCACGACAGGCGTTGCGTGACGGGACGCGAAGCTGTTCGGATGGGGAGGAGCCGGGTAAATAGGGTACGGTGCTGCAAAACGGGCCCCCGTTTAGCTAAAAGTCCTAAAAACAACCTCAAAATCCTTTGCTTGGCGAATTTGACACAGGAGTCAACTGACGATTAATTTTGTCTCGCTAAATTGGTAAAAACATGAGTTCTTTTCAAAATTTCTGACCAGCATCTCGGTCCCTTTTATGTCTTTTATACGGGAGAAGATTGCATGAAAAGAGCAACTTTGTACCTAGGCATGCATACACGCGTGTCCTCTTTAGCTTTGTAGTCACACATTCCTTAGCGACGAAGGTATTCTTGGTTCATTGATTCCATAAATACAAGCAATCTAAACATTCTGGGCAGCAACCGTCGAGCACTCGGCTGCTACTCGTCAAGTGTGATGAGCAACAATACCCCACCCCGCTCCTAAAATAATAAAAAGACTGACAAGCGAACAGGAGCGACAATGTCAACTATTTTTTTAAAACTAACATGGTGCAGACTGTCGTTAAAAAAGCCTCAACGCGTTGCTTTTAGAAAGTACATGAGCTTTTAAAATTGTCATCGGAAATACCAAAAGAGCTCCATTAGGCGACTGTACACCTGATCACGCTCTAGCATGACCTGTCACGGCATCCAGATAGCTTTCCTCGTAGGTTTAGGTATTGTTGGTCGGGCCATGACGGCGGGTACGCCAACTAGGTTTGTCACGGATAGTTTACCTACAGAGCACCAGAGAGTTACCGTTCGCCAGAGCAAAAATGGCACTATTATGCCTTCAGTGGCTAATGGATACATAGCTACAGTGATTTACAGCGATAGTGTGCATGTGTCTGGAGTGTTTAATGGCAAGGCGTACCCGAAAAAGAAACCCGTGTACCCGGTGTACTTTTACGAGCACGCACACCGCGCGAGGATTCCTTCGACTGTTGCTATCGACTTCAGACTGGCAGGGATTCAAGGAAAAACGTCGTACGCACTGGACGTCCTGGAGGGAGTGTTCTACAAGTGGTTCAATGCTGAGAACTTAGACGTGGAGCAGAGAGTTTATGCCCATCGATCGCGGAAGAATTTGTTGGTTGTGGAGATATCTGCTAAGAACAGCGCTGATAAGGAGTTTTTGATGAACCTCTCTACAAATCGCGGAGATTCTTCAGTGGATGTCGAGTTTAAGACAACTGAGTCAAATAGATCTGGGGCTTCGGCAGCCTTTGGCATGGTATGAATTAAAATAGTGTATTCCCCAACTTTATATTTTATAGTACGTATACAGTAGTATACAGCGCTTTTTCAATCTCTAAACGTGATCACAATAACTATTATATTTTTTGCATATTTTGGTAGTTAGTTTGGGTTAGCGCACCTTGAACAACCCATGGTGTAAACATCTTTTGTTCTCTAATTTTAGTGCTGGAGTAAATAGATTTAGTCTGGTAAGGGTTACTGTGTTACGTGACGCAGCACTTAAGCTGTCATGTTTACGTCACACAACGCTACCTCTTTTTTGAAGCCTCTGGCTCTCCACGTTTTCGATTGTTCTCGGACTGTTTCCTCGCATTTTAGCTCATATTACTACCTGACTCATTTCTGTTCCACGCACTACTTTACTTGAGCTTACGGTCTTCGATGTCTATGGAAATATTAGGACAGGTTTAGGAACTGATTATAAGTAATGTTCAGTTCGGGGTGTCCGCACCTACCTCAGCTTCAAAAGGTCCAGATATGATCCTGACAGATGATAAAGCCTTGTTTCAGAATAAGTACCACTTTTGTAGAGGTGAAAACAATTCAAGCCTTCAAAACAGGATCTTGGTACGTCTTAAGGGTTATTTTCAAAATTTCCCACCTCCCCGGGTGAAAGGCATTATGTAAAATATTTAGAAGCAGGACTGAAGCCATGTGAAGGTTACCTCAAATGTCGGGTTCGCACTAGGGCGCATGACGAGGGGACGAGTGGCGGGACCAAGTACCTTCGTGTGTGCGCATAGGATCGGCCAGCTGCAGGCATACATCGCAAGCTGGTATACACGAAGAAGATTGAAGTAGAAATTGAAATGTGTAGTGGGGACATTTTGCAAGAACAGCGCACACAGTGCGACGTTCCACAGACCTTATTCGCAGAAACGGGCCTGGCTAACACGAGGAAAACTGACGCGGCAACATATATCCCCGGAGCATGCACGTGCCACCTAGCTACAGTGTGTGCCGAAAACGGGCTCGTATATGTATCAATCGAAGTTAATTTCTCCCCAGAGTGCTCGTGACTTTTAAAACGCTTGTCTTTTCGTTATATTCTTTCCTGACAAGGTAAACGAAACAGAGGAAGCAGGAAGTATGCGAGCTAATTTGGCAATGGTTTGGACTGAAGTGGAAACCAGCCAGCCATTAACCGTAAAAGCAACCTCTGAGAGGCAGACCTGGTACTACATCACCTCAATAGCGACAAACCTGGACACAAAGTTCAACCCGCTCATTGAAGCTCTGTATCAGTGGGACGAAGCAATGCTGTGAGTGTTATACAGCTGATTAAAAAAAGATAGTCTATCATCACATATCGATTTTCAGTTATGATATATTTAGCAATTATTGAATGAGGCTGAGTAGGATATGAAGAATTCTGCAGATCAAGGAGGGTGTTATCCACAGAGGCCGAAGGCCGAGGTATATAACACCCTCCGAGATCTGCAGAATTCTTCATATTCTACGAAAGCCGAATTCAATAATTGCTTTATTATTCATTCAAAACATTTCCCCGTTCTTAAAGGAGTTTCGTCATTTCGCTCTTTGTTTTTCCGCTAACCCCCAAAATAACACAATCTCGTCCCTAGGTTTTCTCGGTCAACGGTTCAATAATTTGCAGCGGGCTGCACTTTTGACGTCATTTTGACGTCATTCTGACGTCATTTTGACGTCATTCTGACGTCATTTTGACGTCATTGGTTCAATAATTTTCAGCGAGCTGCACTTTTGACGTCATTGATTCAATATGACGAAGAATCTTTCCAAATTTGGTGAACAGCAGCTGGTTATGGTGAATTATGCGTGTGGTTTTAACCAATCAGAAACGGGGAAATATTTTGAATAAATAATAAATCAGAATATGGTTTCACGGTCCAGGCTAAATATTTTTTTTTATCTGTCCTATCATGACTTTCACTGAACCGAAACGAACCTAGCGATGCGATCTTTCAGTTATTGAAAATATATGTGTACTTTGTCTATATTTGTGTACTTTGTCTATATTTTTTTGTTGTGTTCGCTCAGGCGCTCGTAGCTTTTACTCACAACTCAATAGAGCCGCCGAGCCGAGAAAAAAAATTTCTTAATGCCCGGTCATTACAAGAAAATCTTGCCCGCTCAGCAGCCAATCAAAGTGCGCGTACTATTGTAGCCATATAATAAAGCTATTTTATAATACATATAGAGTCAAGGAGAAGCTGCTTGCAGAACACAAAGCGGCTTGGAAAGCATTATGGGACACTGGTCGAATAGATATTGAAGGTGATCTAGAGATGGCCCAGGCGGTGTATGGTAGTATGTACTACATTCTAAGCTCCACCCGACAAGACTGGCCATACGGATTAAGCCCTGGGGGTCTACCGGGTGGAGAGGAGTACATGGGGCATACATTCTGGGATCAGGATATTTGGATGTACCCCCCTCTAGTCCTGCTTCATCCAGACTTGGCCCGAAGCTCCCTCAAATATCGTAAGGATCGGCTGCCGGCTGCGCACAGAATAGCCAAGGAGTATGGATATAAAGGTAAGAAAGCTGCATATCACGTGAAAGTTCTAACCATTCATCGTATCATCATTTTGACTCAATACGTTCCTGACCAATGAGTGTCATTAATCAATATTACAAATGTGTTTTCAACGATCACCACAACTGTTTTTATCTACATGGAGTTGATGTTAAGCCGAAGAGAAGATAGAACAATTGGAAACGGCTTCAGGGAGAATGCTTGGATATGACGACATTTGATTATAAGCTCGAAATTCTATTACGTGATAGCTGTCGAGGCTGCAGCAAAGCTGTATCTAAATTCTTTTCACACACACTCTTCGAAAACGAAAAGAAGTGGTCGCCATTTTTTTGACAACCGCACATTGCTAGGATAATCACTATCTACTTAACAAATAGATAGCGAGTAGCGTAGCCAATGAGAGAACAGCATTCGCGAATGAAGGCTAGAACTTGAGATTTATACTCAGATTTAATAGAATCTTATGAGTTTTGTCTCTTGCATTTTATAGGCGCAATGTTTCCTTGGGAAAGTTCTTACACGGGCCTGGAGACATCCCCGGGTGAGAGGTACGGCAAAAACCAGATCCACATCAATGGTGATATAGCATTTGCTGCAAAACAGTTCTGGATGGCGAGTAAAGACTTAAGTTGGCTGCAGGAGATTGGGTACCCACTTGTCTCCCAGACCGCAGAGTACTGGGCTAGCAGAGTGGAGTACGACGTTGCCAATGATAGATACGTTATCAACCACGTGATGCCGCCAGATGAATATCATTATCCGGTTAATAACTCTGTGTACACCAATGTGGTGGCTAAAATGAACCTTCTGTTTGCCAAGGAAGCTGCCGATATCTTGGGAAGAGAGATTCCCAAAGAGTGGCTAACGATTGCAGAAAAGATGTACATCCCTTTTGATAGCGAGATAAATTATCACCCTGAATACGAAGGGTACACCTTAGACAAAGAGGTTAAACAGGCGGACACTATTCTTATTGGTTTTCCACTGATGTACGACATGAACGAGAAGGTGGGTTAACTTCTTAATTTGTGATTCTCAGCAAATTAAATTGATTCGATGTCTTTAGCAAAGGTTAACATTGGGTGCGTTTAGCAGTAAATAACCCAGTCACTCAGTCCATCCGTCAGTCAGTCAGTCAGTCAGTCAGCTGGTCATTCAGTCACTCAGTCAGCTGGTCAGTCAGTCAGCTGTTCAGCCATTCACCTTTCTAATAAGTTTCTTATGGATTAAGAACTCACTTAGATGTTTATCAATGTTATTATTATTATTATTATTATTATTATTAGTAGTAGTAGTAGTAGTAGTAGTAGTAGTATTTTGTAATATTGTATACAATTTCTTTTTTAATTGCAGTGAAAATGGAATAGATTAAATAAATTGAAGTACGATATCACACTCACGACCGCGCAGCAAGTGACTTTTTATGTTGACAATTCCCATGCAGGTCCGTTATAATGATTTGAAACTCTATGAAGAACGTACCGACCCTGATGGACCGGCCATGACGCATTCAATGTTCGCTATTGGCTGGCTGGAGATAGGAGAAAAGAAGAAAGCCGAGAAACCTTTTCTTAAGAATTATGAAAATATCCGCGGACCATTTAAGGTAAGACTGTTATCAGCACACCGCTTTAGTAATAGTATAGTAATTGGTCAAGTGCAATAAAAGATACACATTTTTATTATCAGCAGTGTGATATTTTGTATCATGTCTATTAGCTGACCACTAAGAAAATGGGGTGGTTGTTATCTCAGTCGATCAGATGAAAATCAAAATCAAACGTAAGTTGAGTTTTTGGCTTTTCCCATGCTTCTCTGCGGTTGTAAGCTTTTTTATTTCGAGGTTTTGCAAGTACATATATGGGTCATATATTGTGGGGCATCTTGATTGCATGGCTCGAACAGATTGCTTTTAACTGGCTTTACGTTACCAATTAAAAGAAAGGAAAAACATTTTGGTCGTTGATTCTAATTCAGAATTTGGTTGCCGGTCATTTGTAGCTATAGTAATTGGTCTTTTAATATCTTCAGCTTTTCACGCATCTTGAGCTGCAAAATTCCTCAATTTTTTCTTCACTCTAGGTATGGACGGAGCGGCGCGATATTTGGGGCGCGGTCAACTTCATTACCGGTGCTGGCGGTTTTTTACAGACTGTACTTTATGGCTATGGAGGATTCCGACTGAAGAGTTCTGAAGTGACTTTTAATCCCTCGTTACCACCCAACGTCACAAAGATGACGATCAGCGTGCATTATCTGGGAAGCTTGATGGATTTTGCAGTGACTGAAAAAGAAATAAAGATCACCCTGCTCTCTTCCGGTCCTATTTCTCCCAGTTTAGAGATTTCAACTGCCCAAGGAGTATTCAACCTTGAGCGCGGTAGCCCTGTCACTGTCAGCCGTACTGAGGGCACAGTGCGCGTGCGTGATTTTAAACGACAAATCTCTAGCCAAGCTTGTGATCATACTGCTCTTCATATCTGTATCTTGTTCATGGTTAGCTTTTGTTTGTATCTCCTTTTCACGAACGGTTACCGATAAATGACAGATTACCGCACGTTTGTTCTACTTTTCTAATTAAGAGATACGGTGCCCTTTCCTCCCCTCTCATTCAGTTTCATGGTTGTGAATTTTGGTGATTTTCAGTGGTTCATTTACTGCGTTTAGTTTTTTTCTACGCAATAAATGATCAAGGTAGAAACACCTTTCTATTTTCAATCCCTAGGAGAGAAGTTTAAAAGATTTTCGAGAAATAAACATGTCCTTTGAGTCTTGACGGATGCCACTTTGTAATCAAATTTAATGCAGCAGGATCAAATACTTATCATCCAGTCCCTAGAAGTGTGTTCTTTCCCCCAAACCAGGCCCACTTCTTGGGGTATAGGAAAGTAAGTAAAGGGGGTAGGTTTCCAAAGAAACTGTGTTGCTGCGTCGGTGGGGAGTGTCTTACAAGATAATTTGGTTTTGAGAGTGAAGAGTGATCATCGCAGTAAATTTTCCAATTTAAGCAATTGGAAAGAAGAAGCCTGAAAAAAATCAAGGCTTCAACGGGATTCGAACCCGTGACCTCCGCGATACCGGTGCGATGCTCTACCAACTGAGCTATGAAGCCACACATTGGGAGCGAGGTCAATTTATTGAGTTCATATCTTCCCGTGCAGTGAAATGATGTGAAGTATGTATAAATAATTCATATTTGTACTGCGGTTGTAGATGAGAGTGAAGAGTGATCATTGCAGTAAAATTTACTGCGATGATCACTCTTCATTCTCATCTAATCCCTTGTCCCCAATCGGTGACACTTTGGTGAAATTCTTCATTTTCTCGTAAAAAAATAATGTTTATTTCTATATTCTGTGGAAAAAACATTAATTTTCCGGGAAAATGCCAATAAAATGCTCGAATAATGCTTAATGCTTTTGCCTCACTAAAATGCTCGAAAAAATGCTAGTATAATGTACAAAAGCCTACTTCCAGGGAAAAGGCCCTGAGAACGAGGTTGGTCACCAGGCTCGTTTTTGAGTTATCAGCAGTTAAAGCCAAGATTAAGGGTGTCTGATGCAGTTGCTATGGTAACCTTTTTACCACAATTTGACGTCCTCTATGATCAATACTTAACAGCCGCACTGCAACATGAAGTCTATCTCCGTTACCAGAAGCTTCTTCCTTTACACAATAAAGAAACAAACATAATGGCTGCGGTCACATTTGTGCTACTAACTATAGTCATTATGGCTCTTGCTATAGTTAAGACTGGGATAACTATACAGCTATAGTTGGCTATTTCGGTAATGTGGCCGCTTCTCTTTTCGCTCTAACTATAGTTGTAAAATTTACGCCTCGGTGATCCAAAACAATAGAGACTACCGTAACTATAGTTATACCAAAGCAGGGTTCATAGACAAACAAACAACCAATCAGAGTGTGACAATTCCTTTCGCAAGTGCGAGATGAGCATATATAAATATGCAAAGTAAACATGAACCAAGCGTAATGCGAGGAGAAAACCAAAAACAACAAACAAAAAATTTAGATACAACAAGGTAGCAACAGCGTGTAGTTATCTGCGTTGTGTGACCGCAAAGTCGAAGAAAAGCACTGACTACAGTAAGATATGACGTCACATGACTTGAGACGCGTGCGTTATATCTCTTTGTACATTTCGTTGCCGTTCTCTGCCAAACAACAACGTGAATGACCAAGTTTTGCGTATTTTGGAGAACCTAGGCCACGACGGCAAATATATATATATTTTGGATTTCCTTATGGAATTGATCTCTGGCATTACATATTTAGTTTGAGCAGGTTTTTACACAGATTTGCGCTTTGAATCGGTTTAGTTAAATACGAAATTCGAGAGTAAAATTTAAATCCATTATTTGCTATAGGCGTCGTCCCTAGGGTCGCCGTCGTCAGTGCTTAAGTTTCCTAGTGACGTCAGTTATACGTGTATCCTCCGGTAGATCATACATCATCATGACTGATTACCGTATTCAAATAAACCAGGAGTCCATTAATGGCCTCCTGAATAAACGTGACAATCTGAAAATCGCAAAAAATTGACACCCAGCTCCAAAAACCAGTCTTTCACAATCAGAATGCAAAAACTCGCCCATCTTCAAAATTAAACTCCCCCAAAACATTTCGTGAAACACAGTAATCTCTTATATATCCCAGAGAGCTATACCCAGATCTCTCGCGGTCAGTTCACCACACGTCCGTCTGTGTTAGCCATTGATAATAAGTTACCTCAAATAAGATAAGAAGCTTGTCCCGCTCCCTAACTTTGGTAACCCTACCTTTCCTATGTCACAGGGAGGTAGTCGTAGATCCTCCAGTCCGCCGCGAAGTTAGGTTCAGTGACAGCAGAACAAAACCCTGATCTTCTCTACTCGACATGAACCTAAGTTGCAGCGTGTTGCTTGTTCTTGTGTTGGCCAGCGCTACAAGGGTCTGTTCTTCCTCTGCAAAAGGCACGCCGACTCGTTTCGTCACAGATGAACTGCCTGACCAACACAGCCGAACAAGCATACGTTTTAGCAAGGATGGTAACTTTATGCCATCTGTAGCGAATGGCTACATTGGAACGGTGATCTACAGCGATACCGTGCATGTGTCTGGGGTCTACAACGGCAGGGCATACCCCAAGAAATACCCCGTTTATCCGGTGTATTTATATCAGCACGCTCATCGAGCGCGAATCCCTTCCACGGCCTCCATGAATTTCAGAATCGATGGCATCCAAGGAAAATCCTCGTACGCGCTGGACGTGAGCGAGGGAGTGTTCTACAAATGGTTCAAGGCCGTCAATTTGACAGTGGAGCAAAGGATCTATGCACACAGGACCAGAAAGAATCTCTTGGTTGTGGAAATCACTGCCAAGAATGATGCGAGAAGAAATTTCTCGATGAGTCTTATTCCAAACATGGGATATGTTACAAGGGATATTCATTTCTTCATGACAGAATCTGATAGAAGTGAGGCACTCGCCGCCACCGGCTTGGTATGTTTATCTGTAATATTTTTGCATTTATGTAACAAAAAAAGTCTCCGTTGGAAAAAAGCGAAAATGTGAGCAATTCACGGCACGGTTGACAAACAAATCCATTGACCATTGTTTAGATCTATTTGTGGCACTTGTAGACGTGACATCGACAGAGCAGGAAAACATAACACAATGTACAAAAGATTCTATTGATCAATGTCGATATTTTATTTTGCATTGCATGTGAGATCATCTTTCAGATTTCCTGAGATAAATACAAAGCTGGATTCTTGCCATTTGAGTTTCCTATACCTTTGTCCCATCCTAAGAAATATTATTTTATCACAGATTGACACCAGATTGGCACATTACGTGAGGATAAGGCCTTGTCTCTTTTCCATGTCGTCCACTGCAGGGACACTCTTTAAACTTGTCACGCAATCATCTAGTAGAAAGATTACGTGACACTCTCAAATAGCGTCTCCGTAAGTTTGCATAGGAGGTTATTTTCCATTCTTCTGCTACTCGATCCTGCTCCCGGCTTGGGGAGGGGTTATCTTACCCTTTTGTCACAGTTAT
>JAHPZR010007462.1:0-7500 GCA_019787425.1 Platygyra sinensis | reverse complement strand
AACATGGCTTCGGTTCCCGTTTTACTTCACTTTCGAAAAAACAGCAATGAAATATATCTAACAAATATCTTGAGCGCTAGAACTTCAGTTTGAGAATCAATGGCCATTCAAGAAACCGAGGAAGTAAATTTAACATCAGAAAGCCAACAACATTCAAGGAGGAACATTCAAATTTAAACAGTGTAAGTCAACAGAGTCCGAATTTGTCTTTGCACAGCGCGAAACGTCGCCATGACATGATTGAATCTGACAGTAATTATGGACAAACGAAAAAAATTTCTCACTATGTATTTACGAATTCTCCCCTATTATATTTAAGCTTGTGTAGGCTCGTTGTACGCCTATATCTGGACTGGAAAGCAGATTTGTTTTTCATTACGCTCGGTCATTCATTACGTTCTCAGCGTTCTGCATGTAAACTTATGGTGCCGGAAAAAAACTAAAACTGATTTAATGGTTGTGTTTAATTCTCGTTATATATACAATAAACAGATTACAACATAGAAAGTGCTTTGCACGGATTTTTATTCACTCGTTGCAAAACTTTGAAAACTCACTCGTTCGCTGCGCTCACTCGTTCGTTTTGCAAAGTTTTGCAACTCGTGAATAAAAATCCGTACGTCGCACTTTCTATGAAGTAATCTATTTGTATGCATTTTTTTTTGAATTAGCCTCACTATTAAAATCGTTTGGGAGTAAACATTTTTTTGAATTATCAGCTCAAACCGAGGTTGGTTAGGCTAATTTTAATAACAACAAACTAATTTATAATTGGCAGCCATTTATGAAAAGCTAGGGTCTATGTTCTGGTCAATCTAGTCTGTGACATCGTGTTTCGTGAATATTTTGAGTCGCCTCAAAGCCGACACATTCGTTTCACACTCGCATGCGGTGTCTGGTAAGGTGGCAAATATTTTGAGGCACTCTGTGATGTTACGATATATCGTATGGTCGATCTCCTTCAAAGTTGCTGATGCAGTTGTCGGGACGGTCTTGGGATCTTGTCGTTCCCACTTTCTTTGCCATAAAGTCATCTCGGCTTCAAGGCTCAAAGGTGAGGGCAACAAATATTCATGGAACGTTGAAATGACGTAATCCATGTTTCTTTTGATGCCAGAAGCATTGACGGAACAGCAAATAAGAAAGATGAAACTTAGTACGTTTCTTTTGCATCAGCTTTCAATGTTATTTGTCCTATTTATAGCTACTCACTACTACTTTTCTAGCCTCTTCCAGGCGTTCAGTTAGTCAGGGCGCAGCGCAGAAAACAGCGCGCGAGAAAATAAAAAAAAGCGCGGCGAGAGGAAACTTCCTCTCGCCGCGCTTTTTTTTATTTTCTCGCGCGCTGTTTTCTGCGCTGCACCCTGACTAACTGAACGCCTGGAAGAGGCTACTACTTTTCAGGTTGTAACGTTTTCTCATATTTTTAAACTTTTAAATTTTTAAATTTTTACGTTTTTTCATCGTTACTTGCTACTTAGCCCTGTCCATCAGTCTTTTGTTATTATTTTTCTTTTTACTAGTCATATCGTATTTCCCATATTTCAAATTTGTAACGTTTAAAACTAGAGTCATTCTCTGTAACACCCCGAAGAAGGACGGCCGTACCTTCCGAAATATTTGAAAATATATCCCTATACTGTTTAATCAGCCTTGCTAAATAGGCACTGCACTTCTGTTTTTTTGGTCACCACTGCCAAATCGATTTTCCAGCTCATTGATCAGATGGTCAACCAAGGGAATCGTCAAATTTCTCTTACAGTGGTCTTCTATCGTTTAAGTAGGTGTGTTTGGGCGGTTGCGGTGTACCTGACAGGTTCTTGGTTTTTGCACTGTGATTCCCAGCTTCTCGGCAATTTGGCATGCTTCTTGAAACCATTTTGCATGCTTCTCTTCTACCTTTTGGTGCACAGAAGATAACGTCGGGAGACTAGTGATCTCCCGGCAAAATAGAATAAATAAAAAAAATATCAAAGCTGTTTTCGAGATTCAACTTGCAGTGACTTTCATTAAAAATATATACATATCTATTTATTTTCTTTTAATATGAAAATTCTGACCGATTTCCGTAAAACGGTGAAAACCGGTATTGATCCGCGCCTGGTCCTGTCAACAAAATCCCATACAAGTCTTTTTTTCTTCAATCAGGCGCTATGTTTCCTTGGGAGAGTTCCTATACAGGCCTGGAGACATCCCCTGGGGAACAGTACGGAAAAAATCAGAATCACATCACCGGCGATGTCGCGTTTGCAGCTAAGATGCTGTGGGAGGCTACCAAAGATTTCCACTGGTTGCGGGAAGTTGGCTACCCGCTTGCGTACCAGACCGCGGAATACTGGGCAAGCCGTGTAGAATATGATGCTGAGAAGGACAGATACGTCATCAATGACGTCATGCCGCCAGATGAGTACCACTATCCGGTCAACAATTCATTTTTTACTAACGTTGTGGCTAAGATAAATCTTCTCTTCGCCAAAGAAGCTGCTGATATCTTGGGCAAAGAGGTCCCGGAATTGTGGTCAACGATCGCGGAAAAAATGTTCATCCCTTTTGACAGTCACTATAATTACCACCCGGAGTTTGACGGCTACAAGCGAACAGTGTGGGTCAAACAAGCAGATGTGATACTCTCAGGCTTCCCGTTGATGTATGACATGGACAAACAGGTAGAAATCCTGGCGAAATGTTTGTTTGTCTTAGCAAGATCATATCTTCTCTCGCCGGAGACCTCGGTGTGAAAATTTGCTACGGAGAATTTATTAACCAATCAGAGAGTCGTCACGGGACTCGGTAGAGCTGCATCATCTCTCATGTTAAAGCTCGCATGTACCTCTATGGGGGGGGGGGGGGGGAGGGGAGGGTGCAGTTGTTCTATTTCCCCAATATTCCGGGAGCAGGTTATGGCCTGAAACATTTAAGGATTCCTACTTGTGAACGAAACACTCCTGTTCTACTGGTGGCATTCAAGACGTATTCTCTGATTGACAAGTAGACTCCATGATGCCGTGCGTCTGTTCAGAAATTGATCACAGATGACGTGAAAATGTGGTAAGAACGTTTTGACGTCTTCTGTGTCAATTACTTAACAGTTTTATGTAATAAGAGAAACAAATGCCAATGGTATCATCTTTGCGTCTGCCTTCTGATTGAGCACAAGCAAGAACCAATCAAAATGCGATAATAATTCGACATATTATATATGATGGAATTGCAACCGGTTCGAGAATTTTTCGTTTGATCATGAGAGATTTAAAAGTTAGCGTTTCTTTGATGCACTTGTGTACTTAATATACTGACTTCAATTTTTGTGTTACATTTATCTTTTTTTTTATTTCCTTCAGGTTCGCTTGAATGACTTAGCATTTTACGAGAATCGCACAGATCCCAGCGGCCCCGCCATGGCACATGCTATGTTTGCTATTGGCTGGCTGGAAACTGGTAACAAAGAGAAAGCAGAAAAATCCTTCTTGAAGAACTATGCTAACATCCAAGGTCCTTTTAAGGTATTCCATCACCTGTGACTCTATTTGTAGTTTTCAAAGAGAGGAGACTTAGCACTAGAACCAAGTACACCGCGACCCAGTGATTCCCTTCTCCTACTGCTTGATGAGAGACGAGAGGAAACCTCTGTTCGCAACCCCTCGATTGTTTCATCAGCCCCCGGCCGCAAACATCGGTATATCCAAACACCGAGAAGAGAGTTGAAAATACGAGGCGCGGCGGAGTATTTTTGACGAAATTCGAAGTGTTTGGATAGCCAATGAAACACTGTCTCGATTGTTTATATATTTTCTTGTAAGGAGTAAGCAAAGAATCGCCCAAATCTATGCTAATTAAGACCGTGTATCCAAACCTCCTTCACGGTTGTCATTTTCTTTGCCTTAACTTGATGATTTATCAATGATTTGAGAAGTACCCATCAAATTCAAAAGTTGGAGGAGGCATGCTTGCCCAGAAAACTGATCTTGGGATACTTGAAAACGGAAAATGCCATTTTCAGTCTTTCCTGGAATTCTCGATGATAGTCAATTGCTAAAGGGCGGAAATTTGATCAAAGCAGCTCTTGACGTTTTGAATGCAGATTTCTAATTTATCAGTGGCGATCATCTCTTAAGCTGGAATTGTAACTACAACCTTAAATATGCGTACGATTGTCTCAATTTTTTTACCCGAAGCTTTAAATTCCACAGCCTACTTTTCGATTCAAACGTCAACTAATGTAAACCGTATTGGCTTGTAGATACAATCTACGAAGAAACTCAAGTTGAATTATTGGTCACTATCTGACTGTTACTTTTCGAGACAGTAGTTTCTTTCCGCACTTCTTTGCGTAAAATATTTCTCATTTGGGCAACAATTACAGTATTCCTAAAATTTTACTCTTCACTATTGCCACTCAGTGTGAAATCCACTTTTGTTAACCCGCCAACAAACGTACTAACAAGTTAACGTGATAAATAAAACGGCAATGTTGTAAGAGATCGCAGATATTTATCACCTTGAAATTCTAGTAATACGCCTTCCCTCGGTTGAAAGACCTTCCTAAAACCCCTTCTCCCCCTCCCCTTCTGTAAGCCTACCCCAAAACTCCTAAAGAAGTTGTATAATCCCAGGCCTCTAATCAGATTTGACCTTCTGTAAGTACTCTGCTGCTCTGCTCGATGGTTAGCTCTAGAGGACGTTGGAATGTTTCTAAGAGTTAATCTTTCAAACATGGACATTTTGCAGGTATGGTCCGAGAGGAGATACGGCTATGGCGCAGTGAATTTCATTACTGGAGCTGGAGGCTTCTTGCAAGCTGTTCTCTACGGTTATGGCGGCTTCCGGCTAAAAGATGATGGCCTACACTTCAAGTCTACCCTCCCTTCCAGGGTAACGAAGTTAACACTGAACATACACTATCTGGGATGCTCACTGAAGTTTGAAGTACACGCCAGGGGGGTAACCTGCACGCTGGTTGCTAATGGCCCCATATCACCTGATCTGGAGGTGGCCAGAGGAAAACATGTGTACGCTTTGAAAAGGGGCGAGCCTGTCACCCTGAAAACAAAGCAAGGAGTGGTGCGCAAGCGTGTGAGTAGAGTACAATCTGAAATGCCACAGGGCGTGAAAGGATGTCATCGTAATGTGTAAACAAGATTTTATTTGCTAAACGCATGCGTATACCACAAGCCTCCTGTCCACCCAAACAGGAAGTGTCCATTCAAGTCTGGAGGGACCGAATCTACTTCGAAGCCTGTCCGCTTACGGGAAGGGTCTGTGTGCATCAGGCAGGTATATCGGATTAGGAAGCACTCTGCACGAGAGTGAGCGTACTATGAGCTGTTCTTACGTTTTGCGCCCGCTTGATTCAAAATCCTCCTCTAATTCCAGAGCTAAGACAAATTATTATAAACATTTTTTAATCTACTTTTTAATCTACGATTATTTTGACCTCCTCTCCTCGTTGCGGCCCAAACGTTTTCGAATTTCCGTTATAATGAAAATTATTCAGAATAGAAAATGAATCTGTTAGCATTTGTCATGTCCAACTGAACTACCAATTCACAAAATGCGCATGATTTGGAGTGGTAGAAACGAGAACATTTTTGTCTTCTTATCATATTTCGCCTAACTATGACGGAATGGTTTAATCGATAGCTTTTATGATAGGCTTTGAAGACAAATTGTTTTGGATTTGTTCAAGGATCCCTTGCCACTTTAGACTACTGTATCGATTGAGAGTTTGAAATATTCAAGTTGCACACTGTTTGCAGAAAACATAACTTAACATAAGACGGTATACAACGACACAAAGAATACAAATATAAATTAACTAGAAGGCAATATTTAGTTGTGTACAGTGACCAAACTAGCCAATGAGCTTGCGAGTTGGTCACTGTCATGTAAATAAAAATTGGCATTGGCCGCATGTTAAGTATATTTAAATTAATAATTACATTAACGATATGAGAAGAAAGACATATATAAACGTAAGTTAGGATAAGAGAAAAAAAAAGAGAGTTCCTGATAGAGGTTAGTTCTCTGAAGTCGTTTTATTTTTGTATCTTAACAGGTCGTGGAGAAATGGCTCAAACCGAGCCCCTCAGTCGAAAAGATGGGATCTGAGATAAAGGGTGGTACCCCGCACTCCTTAAGGGCGCGTTCGTTCTCTTGTTGTGCAGATTTGAGACTGCGCAGTCATATTATTAAAATATGTAATCATGATATGTGACTGTTTGGCTCAACATACACACGCTAACCGTTCCTATTTTCATACACTACAGGAGAATATCTTAGCTGTACGTTTATTTTATCTACGTACGTAAATGTAGAGGATCCATTTCAGGACAACTGATTTTCTTAGGCCGCGATTTCGTCCTGGACTGTCAATTCTTTAATTAAACGGATAATTCAGGACAGAGCCAGGAGAAGGAACGAACAGACGTACATGTGCTTGTAATTTAAACTGAAATCAGTCCTTTTCATCGATTGACCTAATGACATTTCATATTTCTACTACTTGGCAACTTACAGCCGTAACTGAAATGAAAACTTATCAACCACATACTCTTGGACTTTCCCATCACCCCTACGTTTGATTTGAACCGCAATTGCCAAAAAAAAACATTTCAGGAAAGGATGTTGTTTTTTGTTATCTCGGCGGTGCAAAGACAGCCGTCGCATCGTTTTCCTAAAGCACGTGATTGTTTATTTTTTCCCTCCTTGCTGAAATATAAATGTATTTCCGAGTCACCAGACGATGAATTGTTATTTCGCAATAGATCATTTTCTGAGCTGCCTTTTTGCCTCTGTTTCAAAACGAGTCTTCGTTCGAAACCGTTCATTTGAAAATGAAACTCACTTTTACATGAAGGTTTTGCACGGAGACTTGTTTTGAAACAGAGGCACTGGGTAGCTTGGAAATGACCTATTTGATCTCTTAGATTTTTCCCCCTCTCCTCCCCTCTACTTCACTCCCTCTTCTCTAGTCCCCTCGTTATTTTGCGTTTATCTGTAACACATGATCACGAGTTGTTGTCATAGGATTAACCACTCGCTCCTTTTTCACAACCGTGACATCGCTGTTGGGGAGTGGAATTTCACTACAAAACCTGGAGCCTTTGAAAAAACTCCATGCAAACCATCCACATTGATGCTATATCCTTGATTGCTTGACTGTGACAGTAAGTTAGTGCTCCTTGATGGACCAATGTAGGAAGGTCTGTAAATTGAAGCTGTGGGGCTTAAAAACAAAGATGTCTTGACTGGGACTCGAGGAATACCCAAAGTTTGAGCTACATAGAACTGAGGGATCAAGGCCGCATTTTGACCAAACGTATCTGGATATTCAACCGTAATCTCTGAAACATATTTTGTCTTAGTCGAGCCGAGAACGCCCTTAACCTATTCAATGCCTCAAGATGTCGTTCTCGATTGATCATGGCGGCAGTTTGATCCTCATGTTCGCCGTAGAGCCGCATAATCCTTGGCTCATCGCATCTGATATTTCGTAAGGTG
>JAHPZR010007461.1:10000-13104 GCA_019787425.1 Platygyra sinensis | reverse complement strand
GCCATGGTAACAGAACTGTAAAGTCGCATTGTGGAGCACGTTGAGTAGAATCATACTGCAAAGTGGCTGAGATATATCTTTTTATCTTATCTGAAGAAAATTTGGTTGAGTGTATGACGTCATCAGTTGGATAGTTTGCATATTTTAGAAACTTGAATATCTCTGAAACGAAAAGAGATCTTTGAAAATAGTAAACGGCATTTTTCTTCTCACACAGACTTCCTGTTTATCATTTCAAAATGGCTTGGATAGGAAAGTAACACGGCTTGGGTCACGCGAAAATGTTATATTTTAGTTTGACGATAAAATAACTTCTAAATAGTTCAATCCTGTAAGACTAATCCATTATATATAAGCAATAAAAGAGGGAATGTAAAGTATTGTCAAGTGTAAACATTTTTGTACTTGTAGTGGACTCGTTCTACTTCCGTTCGTCTAAATTTCAGACTTGTTCTAGTTTTCTCGGTTTTCTATTTCCAGTTTTCTTTTCCCTTACGGTCTGTTCCCGAATGTCGTGATCAGAAATCCTCGCTGATGCATGCAGGACTTGATCGGGTCTCTGTAAAGTGCGGACCGGATGGCGGATGGCGGATAGAAAAATGCGGATGATAAAATGCGGATGGAAAAATGCGGATAAAAAATTGCCAATGACACTTTGCTGATAACAAAATAGAGCACTTTTCCGTGTTTACATACTGGCCTCAGATAAACACGAGGAGGGTAGGGAGAATTCAAGGCGAGTTATGTAGACAAGAGACGTCGTCGAGGATTTGGATAACTTTCGAGAATTCTCGCAGCTCCTCGAATGTTTAGATGGGGCTATGTAACACGGAAAAAGTGTTCTATTGCTTAATTGTAGCGGCGCTTCACTCAATTTAACAATGCCTCAAAGGCCGGTGAATCTAGCGGAAGTGGAATTGCACGGACAATGGAGTTTATTTAACAAATAAAGAAGCTTAAGCCGTGAATTACACCGTGATAAAACACGACGGGCGTAAGATGTTTGGAAATTGTTGAAAGTTGAAATGTTCGGAGTGTTTTATCACATTATATCGAACGACAGAGCGTTTTTCTTAAGAGCTTTTTCACAGCTTTTGAATTAAAACACCGTGCGGTAGCCAAAGAAACTGAATTCTAGTTACAGAAGTGCTCAAAATAGCTCACTTTAGAAAAGAGTGATAGCCTGGGGACGAAGTCGTGCCGCAAGCGCTTATGGGATTATTTGGGGGACGTAGGTCGAAACAAACATGGTGGAATTTGGGGCGGAATGTCAAAGCGTGGATTGTAGTGGTGACAGCGTGGTCTTAACAGAACTAGAGATAGCAATAAGATCGAAGTTATTGTTTTAGACGATCAAAAGTCAAGAGAATTGAGAAGAATTTGAACGGCGTGTTCCGTGTTTATTTATACGATGTTGTAAATAAATACGCGTGAATGCGGACATGGCGAAATGAGGACAAATAGTTGAAGAAACGACATCACGCAAGGCTGGGAGTTCTGCAGTCTTTGATATCGCCTTCGAAAGGGAAGGAAGCAAAAAAAAGAAGTTATTACAACACGGAGTATTCGTATTTGGTCACCTATCCAGATGGGAACCCCGCCTGACAGGGCTTAACTTTGCTGAGTGGACGAGACGTAGTATAATGACTCTCAACTTGGAAAATGTACCGTCTGTAAACAGTGACAATTTTGATGCTACCGACTTGAGGAGTGGGGTGAATAGGGGTATGCAGATTCCCCGATCATGGTTTTTTTCGCCAGATCCGTCGATCCAACAAAATTTTTGTTCGAATCCGAAAACACAACCACACTCGTAAACAGAAGCGTAAAGGTTCAAAGGTAAACTGGGACATGTGAATACCACTGTTAATTTCACCCAAATGTAAAGATGGGAACATGCTTGATGACTACAACACAATACAAATCTAATAACAGTCTCACACCTGAGTTTAAATTAACTTCTTTCGAAAAAAGAAATAATTTGGATGAATTCATTTAATCATTCCGTCCAAGGCTGAAGAAAGATCTGTGATCCAAATTTCGTTTAGGACCCAAGATCCGAAAATAAGACAGGCACAATCCGGAATCCGCGACAAAAATTACAACAGTGATCCACGATCCACTGTGCTCGATTTACAGCAAAAATTTACAATCCGTGCGATTTTTAAGGCCAAATACGTCGATCCGAAAACCTAGTCACCCCCTTCCCCCCTCCTCCTTGAAGTTTTAATCGGTGGGTTAAGTTAAGTTAAAGCCCACTGGCATTATGAAGAAATGGTGCAACAATGCAACGGTAAGAGAATACAAGGGGAGATGTAACGCCATTGAAAACATTCATGAAGTTATCAGTCCGAGAGACCGAGACAATAGTAAAGAAAGAAACAATCTCGTTCCCGGAGTCTTCGTTCCCCTTGACCAGCAACCATTTTGAAATGACAAAGGAAATAAGCGAATTTTGCCCATCCGGTTTCACGCAGTCTGCATCTATAGCGCATGCCTGAAATGGTTGCTCCCAGAGCTCTCGATTCCTGCCACAGGCCAGAAGGATCGTGGGCTCTGGGGACGAGAATGAGAATGAAAGTAACAATTCTTAACCCCTGCTTTTTGTCCGATCACCCTAGCAAGTAATAATTCTCATTTTCACTACTCTCATTTTAACGCTGTTTATTTTCCCAGCCAACATCAGTGATTTTTTCTCTCTTTGTTACCTTTTCTCGTCTTAGAAATTTAAAACAAAAATGCATTTAGAGTCACTACACCACAAGGACAGCACCACGTCTCGGCCGCTCAACAAAGTTAAGCCCTGTTCGTTAGGGCTCGTACCGGGATGGGTTACAAAATACAAATACACCGAGTTTTATTATCCAACTGCACTTCGCAGAGTACAAATACCGCTTAAGACGAGTACAAATATCACGCGGTATTTGTACTACAGAGGACCGGTTTGACAGGTTTCCTGACGTTGACCAATCAGTGTGCTGGATTTCTCGCGCCAATTCCGTTCCGCTTCGCATACTTCTGTCACGCATTCCCTGTAAGTAAATATCCACGAAATTCGCTCGCACGAACTTACCCGATTTGTCGTGTTGGATAATAAATCTCTT
>JAHPZR010007461.1:0-5000 GCA_019787425.1 Platygyra sinensis | reverse complement strand
ACCGGCATTTTGTCTCCACTTCACAACAAAAAACTCAGTAATGAAAACCAAATAAGTTTATATTGGGATGCCTGTCGAGAACCAACCCGAGGCGTACACGATGCCTGCCGAGTACCAACTCGAGGCGTAAATACCCCTTAGTATACATACATGCATACATTCGTACCTAGTGCACCATATACAATCATCATATAAAACATTATTATTCATTCAAAATATTTCCCCGTTTCTGATTGGTTAAGGTATCAGTGTACCCCAAATGACCATCATTCTTCAGCGCCGCTTTACGGTCGGACGGTTGGCGCAAACCCTACTAAAGTATATATTTTCTGAAAGCTTAATAATTGTAGATTCCGCCGGTTTATTCACTAACGTAAAAAAAAATCAAGGTTTCTCAAATATAGCGCGCTCTTTCTCGATGTACAGAGGTTCACTAATCATGTTCGTTTCTGGTCAGATTTGAGCGGGAGACCGCGACTAATATCGCTATGTCTTCTTGACACCTTTCTCTAAAAAACGTTGTCGGGAAATTCTGATTACTTGTCTGGTTTTATTCTGACACGCAGTTAAACTTTAAGAGTTGAAAAAACACGCATTCTCTTCACTAAAATAGTCATAACTTTTGAGAGAAGCAAAAAATAAAAATTCCCCGACACGGTTTTTTTGCCTGATCATAGCGCAACATTCTCTCCAAATTTCAGCGAAAAACGTTGAAAATTCGCCGGAAACGAGCTCAAAATGTGCGCTTCACTCGCTGAAATTTTCGTTTCGAGATATGAAGGAAAATATACTATAGGGCGTTCTTCCGGTCAGTAATGAGATAATTACTCAAGATGTCGGAATATAATGACCTGTTGATAGACCAAGTGTAGGATTATTTTACTTTAACAATAGAGCTCATATCAATTACAAAGCGGGCTCAAAATGTTGCTCCTGGTAGGAAATATCCTTTGCAAGATCTGATTTCCGCCGCTCGCGCAATTTTCGTTCAATTTTTCGTTTTCTACTTTTTAATAACATGATATTGAATTTATGGAGACCTCGGAAAAAATCCGAGTCCCAGATGGGATTTGAACCCACGACCCTCCGTGATCTAGTCGGATGCTCTAACCACTGAGCTACTGGAGACTCTATGGTGAGCAAGGGTCAATTTGTGGGGCTCGACTGGAACCGCATCACGCGGTTACACAGCCAAGTAATGACTGGCACACATGAACTCACTAACAGCATCGCGCTGTCACATTAAAGCATATCAAGATGCAGCCAACCAACCTCCAAAGTGAGTATATTAAAGATGAAATAACAACAACATGATATTGAATTTATGGAGACCGAGGTCTCCATAAATTCAATATCATGTTGTTGTTATTTCATCTTTAATATACTTTTTAATAGCCCTAGCTAATGTGGATTCACATTTCTTCTCACGAAACAGCTTGAGGGATACTGAAGACAAGGAAAAAGCGTTCGCGTAAACATTAGGGAAAGGAAATCTTCGAGGACGTAACTCGTGCAGATTTTGATCGAACAGCGAAAGCGCTCAGGAAATTATGATAGGAGAAATAGAAATGTACATTCCTCGATGGGCAATCCTCGTTTTGACAGGACATGATCCAACATGAACCAAGCACGGATCTTACAGAAATATTCTCCAAGAAAATCACATCTACATGAGAAGACCGACAAGAAACTGATTTCAAGAGATTTTCTTGCAGGCGATTGCCGGCAACAATTGTTCGACCGGCCAACTTTTGCCACGACTCTTGTGAGTCCGGTTCTGCGGGTTCGTCCTTGCCTTTGCCTTCAATTTTCGCCCGGCTAACACTGACACTAACAGTCTTGTTCTCCCATCAATGCTCTTCTTCGTTTAGAGCAATGTTTCTTCTGCTCAAAGTAGGAACCTCGATCCGGCACTAGCCGCTAACACATCAGCTCGATCCTTATCAAATGAAATCGAACCCGTTTTCCTCTTTTAAAGTTTCTTCGCACTAGTAAAAGGACAAGCTTGGATTTTCGCATTTTCTCTTCTGCGACATGGAATAGATATAGGTTTTTAAATTTTTGTCTGCAAATTAGAAAATACTCGAAGCCGCACACAAACGTGTGAAAATCGCACAACACTGAGTCTGTCACGCGATCTTTTAATGCAAATTAACTCTCGTGTTGACAACGTGTTGACAGTTGTCAATTAGAGATAATTCATGGAAAGAAACGTTTTTCGTGAATAACTTTGCTTAGAATCAATCTTTTTTCATAGAATTTTTTTTAAATGAAAGATTGCAATAAGATGTATCTGAAAAAGAAGAAAACAACTTTTTTGAAAAATGATCAAATTTGGGGTACACTGATACCACACGCATAATTCGCCATAACCGGCTGCTGTTGACCAAATATTGAACCAATGACATCAAAAGTGCAGCCCGCTGCAAATTATTGAACCGATGACGTTAAAATTGCGTCAAAAGTACAGCCCGCTGCAGATTATTGAACCGTTGACCGAGAAAATCTGGGGACGAGGTTGTTATTTTTGATGAGCGGGAAACTGAACAAAAAGCGAGATGGCGAAACTCCTTTAAAGTGCCACTGCGACGAAATTTTTCGAATTCATTGTTTTTGCATTTTCTGAATCTTTAAGTGGTACTTACTCACCTGTCCAAGCCGTTTTGTCCAACAAGCGCGGGAAGATGGTTTTTTTTACGGTTTTTTTCCGAGAATTTTTCGTCCGCCATTATCAAATCATGTTCCTGCAACCCCATAAGGCCTTGCTGCTTTGTGACGTCATACTCCTAACCAACTTGGCTCACATTGCCGGATTTCATACGTCGGGGGCCTGGGTACAATCGGTGTATTATGGGATCAACAACACAAGACCCATATATTCAGAAAGAGCACACCGAGCTTTTCAAAATCTTTAAGTTTCGTGTTAATCAGGCCAATATTGAACAAGATACAGCCATTCAAAAACGTAAAAATTTAGTAACAAATGTATGGATTGCCGGACACTTGTCCGGAAAATGTATGGATTTCCGGACAAGTGTCCGGCAATCCATACATTTGTGACTAAATTTTTATGTTTTTGAATGGCTGTATCTTGTTCAATATTGGCGCAATTTACACGAAACTTAAGGATTTTGTAAAGCTCGGTGTGCTCTTCCTGAATATATGGGTCTTGTGTTGTTAATCCCATAATATACCGATTGTACCCAGGCCCCCACGGTATGAAATCCGGTAATGGCGAATGTTGTTATAACATCTCTATGTAGTTCGCAGTTAACTGGCTTCGCAACGTGAATCTGGCGCTCTATTCGAATCGAATCGTGCCCGATCGACGTGTAGTACACGGATGCAGCAATAGATCAGATATGAATGCAGGTATTTCCGCTCATTTAAGTCCTATGATTAAAAATTGAGCGAGATAAGTGGTTGAGATTCGTGCACAATCATCGCGCGAACTAATCAACCCGAGCGGAAAGTTTGTGGCGGCTGTCAGTCCATTTCGCGGAGGAATGTTTTTCAAAAGCGTTTTATATAGAATGTTGTGGTCGTCGGCTTATTCTTGGCTCAATTCCTACAATATGGAAGATCGAGCCAGGGAAACAAACGACAACACCGCAAGGTGAGCCTTGTTTAATTTTATCTAAGCTTCAGTATTGTGTCAGCCGTGAAGTTTTTTCAGTTTTTCATTACGGAATCGCGCCCATTGAAACACGTCGATTGAACATGCAAATTAGCTTCCGAAAAAGTTAACAAGGCATGCGTAACTAGATGCAGAGATGCTCAGAGATGTCAATCATTAAAATCCCGAGTGTATATCAATGTCAAAACCATTGTTTCCGAGATTTGCTTGCGAAGAGCCGAACTATTCATCGTGTAACAATAGACGTAATTAGAAAGGATTAGCAAGGATATCTCGATTTAACCGCTATTGTTAAGAACTACAGCACTTAAATTTAATAAACTTAAAGAGAGCTTTGCGCAAGCAAGTCAATAATCCATAAACAAGTCCATAAACTTTTCAAATTTCTTTATACTCTTGAGACATTAGCGAACGTATCAATCGGCTCAAACGCGCATACGATATCGCCAAATTATTAACAAATAACAGAAAGCGCAGACAAAATGCGCACCTAATTTGTTTCTTCAAAACAAGTCGACATGCACAAAATGCCAAAAATCAGCTGAGAATTTACTTGCCATTTTCGCCTTTATACTCCTTCTGTGAGATCCAGTTATTTATCGGACAGCGTGATAAAAACTTGCAAAACGCAGCACTTAAAGCTATTCAACAAAAATGACTCCTTTCAGAAACTATGGTTTTATCGACTCCCAGAGCCTCAGTAATTAAAAAGCTGCTTTATTCTCTGTTGTTTCTGTTAATTCCTAAAAGCGAAACGATTTAGTTTATTTCAAAGTCAGCGAGAGATGAAGGACTTTCTTCGCGATTCACTCGCAAGACAAGTATCCGTTGCAACAGACAAGCCAATAGCAAAACGATCTTATGTCATTGTTTTTAAACCAATCATAGAATTTGTTATAACCGGGTGATGAAAGAGATTCTAGTAACCATAGAAACTGCTGATAAAACTTGTTTGGTGTCTGTTACCTCTCATTCATTCATCGCGTGCAACACGACGAGCTCACTATGTCTTTTCAAAACGGTGAAAACTGCGAAGGTCTTCATGAAGGCAGATGGTTTGCTTGCACCATCCTAAGTCATGAAGGCGAAGAGTATAAGGTTACCTTCGAGAACTGGAGCAGCAGATTTGACGCTATCCTCCCATCCAACTGCATTCGTCCTCGTTCCCTCGCAATCGACTGTCGGAGCAGAAAGCGCCAGAGACCGACAGTAAACTTCAGCAAACTGTTTCCCGAGGACGGCATAAACGTGGAGGTCGATGGAATGAAGAAGCCAGCCATCGTTAAAATTATTGATCCGTTCACGGAAATTCTGACTGTGGAGATCGAGAATGAGGAAGTCATGGTGCCATTTAACCGCGTGT
>JAHPZR010007459.1:5000-17156 GCA_019787425.1 Platygyra sinensis | reverse complement strand
TGTTTAACAATTATTCACCGAAGTGGAGGTAAATATCCACCACTTCACCGACACTGAGGTGAATAATTGTTTTAGTATATACCACACAAGCTGAATAACTAGCGGCCCAAAGAGTAACTTTATTGGTTAAAATATAGCGACAACAGCCATTTTGTTTTTCTTCGGCTGCTCGGAGGTGAATAGTACTTGCTAATCACCTCCGAGCTAGCCAATCAGCGCGCGCGAAAAGTACTATCACTGTGTGGTATAGTACTAATTAACGATTAGACTACGAGCCTGAGTTTCTCACGAGCAGATAGTCAACGAGGCGCAGCCGAGTTGACTATCGCTCGTAGATAGAGAGGGCGAAGTAGTCTAATTGTTTTAGTATAAATTTACCGTAGTCTCATTGGCATAAAAGAAAAAAAAAGTCAAGTATCGCGTAGAAAGAACTGTTTTATTATGTTACATCAGGTTTAAACGTGACGCGCGTTATGCACTGATGCGTAACTGTTTGACTATCAGCAGATAGGTCGACGGTAATATAGCCAATCAAATTCACGGATTCGCAATAGACTACGGTAATTTATACTAATTTCGAATATGCCTATTATAGGTTCTTTGTGTACATTTTGCCATGAATGGAGGTAAAAACGAGTCCCAAATCGGGCACAGCGAAGCAAAATGCCAACTGCAGTTTTCGAATAGCTACATTAAATACCCTCGAAGTAATTCGCCGATTTACATGGACTTTTTCTATCCAATCTTTGTGAATTTGATATCAAAATAAGCACTAGATTCCAGGTTTTCCAATCCGACCGTACATCTTGACAAACGCATAAGGCGATTGACTTAAGCTTTTAGTATTGACCGCGGGCTGGATTTCGTCACGGATCGGTCACACTTCTATCGAGTTTCGCAACTTCAGAGCCTATTTACATGGATTTTTTTTTTTAATATTCAGATAAATTTTAATATTCTAGATGGAAGGATGCTACATTTCTTAAATCCAACCGTACATCTTGAAAAAGTACGGGGGGGGGGGGGGTGACAACTGTAACACAACGCTGTTTGAGCAATGCTAGGTCTTAAGGGACGGACCATTAGAAAAGTGATGGGGGGGGAGGGGGGGGAAAAAACCAAAAAAAAATTCATGCAAGGGAAATTGCCAAGAAAAAAAATTCGTGCAAAGAAGAAGGTAAAGAAAAAAATTCATGCAGAAGGAAGGTCCAGGTCCGGTTTGCTATGGCGTGACGTCATTTATCTGTCAGGTTGCTGTCATCGCAAGAATTTTGCGGTTCTATTGTGGTTTGCGATAATTGCTTTCAATAAAAGAAAACTGTGTACTATATAAGTTACCTGTCCTTTTCAGATATGATCTGGCCGCATAATTTATTTTTTATAATAAATTTTCACAACGCGGGAACATTGTTCGCTTACATATAATGAGAGACTTAGACTTCGAATGAACTCGTCATCGGTCATTGAAAACGGGCACAAAGCGAGATTTGCCTCCCCAATTAGAAGATATGGTGTTTCTCCCGACGCATTTGTGCGAAATTGATCCTCGCGGAGTTAAAGAAGGTGCGCTGGTTTTCCTTTAGCGGGAAGAACAACAAAGAAGCTGCCCCTGGATCCCGGCGGGGGGGGGGGGGTACTCCCAGAAAAATTGGGTGGGGGTGTGCGGCGCAGCTTCCCAAAACCCTTACCCTATTTATGACCAAAATCTGCGATATTCCCTACCCTATTTATGACCTGACCAAAAATTCGAAACCCTATTTATGACCTGAACCTTACATCAAAATCCTGTTTCAGACGTGCGTTATAATTGGATCCCTAGCTCAGACCAAAGTTAAATTACCGTAAACATAATTTTGAGGGCTTTTGTTAATTTTCTTTGGTTTCTTTAAAACTAAACATACCCATATTGAGGCTAGAGTATAAAAACCATACCCTATTTATGACCAAAATGGCCAAAATCAGTCAAAATTGATACCCTATTTATGACTAAAACGGCTGAAAAACCATACCCTTTAGGGCCGCACATACCTATATAGCCCATATAAGGGAGTACCCCCCCCCCCCCCCCCCCCGCCGGGCCCTGGATATACGTTTGGATCTATTGTTGCTGAAACCATTAAACAGTTGTTGAAAACCAAACAAAACCGACAACCGCGATTGGCTTGTACATGAATTCAATCACCTGAGAACGACAGAGAGAACCAGAAAGTGTCTTCAGCTAGCGCTAGCCGTGACCAACCTCGTAGAGCATCGAATCAAGACGACAAGACGAAGGTACCAAGTTATATGATCAGATGAATCTTTTATTTATATCATAACTTGCACGGATTGTCATGCTTTTAGATTGTAAGGGGAGTACATAGGTACTAAAAATCACTATTTTCATTTGTGAGTTAGACCCTATACTGAGTCCATCGTACAATAGTTTTCTGAAAGACAATTATTTCGGATACTCGGCATAGAAAATCCGTATAGGTACATATTATAAACACTCTCTGGTTTGCCCACGCAAACGTCCACGTAGTATTTTGACGTTGCCGAGGGTTAGAGGATATTTTCTGGTTCACCCAGGCTGAAGACCATGCAACACAGTTGCTGATGAGTGCTTCAAGATATGTAACAAATCGTCAAAGTTATTTTTCCGACGTGCGTGATGTAAATTATAGGAACATGTTACATATCCTTCAGGTTCACCGATGGCCAGGCCCACGAGTAATTCGAGATATGTAACAAAATCGTCATAGTGATTTTCCGTCGTGCGTGACATTATAGGAACATGTTACATATCATATCCTTTCTGGTTCACCCAGCCTGAAGTCCATGCAATGCAGTTGCTGAGTGCTTCAAGATATGTAACAAAAATCGTCAAAGTTTTTTCCGTCGTGCGTGGCATTATAGGAACATGCTGTGGTGGGTTCTGGTTCACCCAGTCTGAAGTCCATGCAGTACAGCTGCTGAGTACTTCTGGATATGTAACAAACCAGAACTCGTGATAGTGATTTTTCCGTCGTGTAGTTTCCAGAATCGCTTCGCATTACTTGAAAACAGTAAGATTATGAGCTCATGATTTCTATCACGCATAGTAATCGTGAGCGTAACCTCTTGAGAGGTTTTTGAAAATCTCGTTGCAATAATTTTGAGAATTTCTGACTGATTAACTTAAACTGATTTTCAAGTGTCTGTACACATGACGCGTTTTGTGGAACACAAACGATCACTGTACGATCTCAATATAAACAGCAACACTGCCACTGGTACTTTTAACAAACATTAAGAACCACAAAGTGTGGTTTTCATTGGCAGGCAGACTATCTTCGCTCCAGGACATACTCATCTGAGCAAAAACTGTTAAGGTTTACGTGTCGCTATCGTAAAACCACATAGGAGAGTTTGTGTTGGCCTGTCTATTAACTTTTCAAAAAGGTAAATCGCTCAAAGACAAACTCGCCAGAACAAAACTTTAGAGGCTTACGTGCCGCTACCGTAAAACCACATAGGGGAGTTTGTGTTGGCCTGTCTATGACGTTTTCAAAAAGCAATATTTGTCTGAAAAAAAAAATTCGTGCGGAGGGTTTCACCTGAAAAAAAAATTCCTGCACAAGCCGTGAGCGAAAAAAAAAATTCGTGCAAGCTGAAAATTCCCCTCCCCCCCCCCATCACTTTTCTAATGGTCCGTCCCTAAATTAAGCCGTCCCGGAAATTTGATCATCCTCCCGAATTTTGGGGAAACGTCAAATAAATTTCCTTCGATGTCCCGATTTTTTTCTGCAATTTCCCGGAATTATCGCACGTTTCCCGGAAAATTTTCCAAGTGTCCCGATTCCCGCAGAAATTTCTAAATTCCCGGAACAATTTTGGCTTTGTCCCGAAACAGCGTTTGTTAGAGTTGTCACCCCCGTAAAAAAGTAACTTTAAATAGAGCGAAATTTAAACTTACGCTCAAAATTTTGCTGTTTTTTCTGCGATTTTCGGGTCGTTTTTCGGGGGCCTGGGACAATTTTTGCCATGATGATAATCAGTACCTTTGTCGATGGGCCGGGGGGAAGGTTGATGTTAAAATCAATGACGTGGTTCGGGACTACATGATTTAATATTCCGGAGCCTTTAGCCACTGTCATAGCATTGTTTCTCTGTTTCTTTTTTCTCTGCCTACATGTTAAATTATTTCAGTTGCCCACTGCACTGAAATGATTCCGTGAACAGACAACGGAATAGACAACGTCAGATTCCAAATCTTATGATGACTTTGGCTTGTTGGTAAAGAGGCAATGCACCATCAAAGTAGATACTACGAGGGAGAGGTGGAAAGTGGAAGGGAGTGCGGCAGGAGGGAGGGTTGGACGTCAAGTTTCAAAAATTTCCCAGGGAAGGGGAAACAAACGTCAATCAAAAATATCAAAAAAGCCGCACCCTGAAACAAAAAATCAAGTACTATCATATCTGAAACAGATAAAAGAAAACTGGAAAAGTAATTAAGTCAGCCTCATTTCTTTTATTGGACGTAGAACTGAAGATACTTTTTGGGTGGAATTTGATTCACTGAGTTTTAACATGCAAATGTGCATCTGAAGTATAAACATTCTCAAAAAAGACAAAATCTGATGAGATGACAATGTATAATACGTAAACACGTGTCAGGTAAATGGCGATAAAGAAAAACAAAAACTTACCCTTCCCTAAAAATCTTAGACCTCTTTCGGTTAGTCCGTCGAGTAGCGAGACTGTAAATAAACCGCGGGGGAAAAAAAAGCTGGGTGAAATCCGGAGGGTGAGGCGCGCACGAAAAAAGGACTCCCACCTAAGCCCGAGAGTTTGGATTATGCGTTGCCAATAGTTTGGTACAGTGGTCGTTTGTGGTTTCTCAGTTTCTTTGATTGCTCTATACCCGCTGGCGTTGTCAGCTAGATTTGGCACGCTGGCTGAATTTGGCCTGATACTGGCCATACTTGTTCTTGAAAAAAATTAGCATATTGCCATCGAAGCTTCCCTTCCCGGGCACTGAAATAACTGATGTTTTAAGATGTTCAGATTTCGGCGGGGCAACTTTATCAGCCAATATATAGCTCCTACACAGAAACCTTCTATTGTGAAATTGGCAAGTAGCTAGAATCCAAGGCAAAACCGCCATCGCGCTCGGTAATGAGAAGCCCCTGGGCATTCCATGCCTCTATTATTCACCAGAAGTGAGATGTCAGATAATAAAACTAATGATCCACTTAACAAAAGAGTGGTTGACATGAAGGAAACACTTGCCTTCAGACACAAGCCTACTCTATTCGCTATATTGTGATACACTGGTACGTTTGCAAGGCTAAACAGAAAGCGGCTTTCACAGCAGTATGGAGTTGGAAAACACAGGGTCCACAGAACCAAAAGCTCAACTCATTGCCAGGGGAAATCGTGACCCTACGAACAAAAACTCCTTCTTGAAGGTATGGAAATAGAGGATCCGGGTAATTTATTTTACTTAATGTACAACCACGTTGTACGAGTCCAGTCGATCAAGTCGAAACAATTGACATTTTGCACATTTCGCCAAGTTTGCAGCAGCCCAAATCGATGCTGTCTGCAAGAACGTGAAAGTGATTCATGCTTACATTTCAGTGTAGATAAGTTATCAGCTGCGTTTAACTTTGGTTGAACAAAGAACTAGACGGCTATTTTTTTCCGCTTTTTCCGCTTGCAAAATCGTGAGTCAGCACTACTCATCCAGACACACATCGTGATTAAATTGGGCGCTTTGGGAAGCCAATCTACCGTGTCATAATCAATGTCAACAGATGTTACAAGAAATCATAAATTATTACTGAAGTGTCAAAACTAAACACACCAAAATCGATCACAAAAACCACCGAAAACCAACAGGTGGAAAAAAATAGGGGAACGTGTGCCCTCGACCAAAGCAGAGCGTCGGTACCCTTCTTGGGATTTTGGGGGTATCCTAAAGCAATATGATAAATTGCAAACTAGCATTCGTGCACAAGGAAAAAAAAAGAATAACGAACTTTAAACATGAACACGGTGAAGGCTGACCGTAAAATGTCTCATCCTGCTAACTACAAAAAATTTCAAACTCAACCCGCTAAATTCTGTGCATCTCAACCCGCCCTCATCCCTCTGCCTTGTGCCGACAAAATTGTACTTAAGGTTTATTAGGGATTACATGGGGAGTAGGCGGGCGGCATAAATTACATACTCTCACTACGCTTCTCTATCTCCACCCTAAAGTATAGCTAACCCCATTAGAGGGTAATCATGCAAGTGGGGGGGGGGGGGGGGGGGGGGGGGGGGGGGGAGAAGGGGGGCGGTGCATGAGAGGGGGAATTGAAAATCTCCTTGTACGTCATCATCATCCTCATCTTTATTTAAAAAACATGGTAAATACATCAGGCATTAAAAATTAATCTAACTGCCTACAACTTATTACTAAAATTAGTACTGCTAACTGATAAAACTCTACTGCGGATTTGTTTCAAATACACATTTATATATACTGATATTTTTGAGGATTTAAAACGAAATGCAGTTAACTTAAATAAATGGAATATACACTTAACAAAACAGATACTGATTTCAAACTCTTTGTGCCAGACATTAAGCTTGATTCAATTTTCCAAAAACTAGCTGTTTCGATCGAAAGACATCCCGGCCCTCCCTACCCCAACTGAGAGAAATTTTCATTTTGTACTGGTGGATCAGTGGAAAAAGAATGCCTTTTCGGCATCCGATTGGAGCACATTCATTTTGTCTTCTCCCCCGGGTTTACGCAGCTGGGTGATCCGGTACCTGTATTAAGAACAGCTTGTTTTCCCTCTTATTTTGACGGCCCTCTCTCTTTCCTCTTCTTTTCCTCGTACGAAAGGCAAACTTCTTGGTATACGAAGAAGATTGCCAATCGAACGAGGAAAAGAAGAGGAAAGAGAGAGGGCCGTCAAAATAAGAGGGAAAACAAGCTGTTCTTAATACAGGTACCGGATCACCCAGCTGCGTAAACCCGGGGGAGAAGACAAAATGAATGTGCTCCAATCGGATGCCGAAAAGGCATTCTTTTTCCACTGATCCACCAGTACAAAATGAAAATTTCTCTCAGTTGGGGTAGGGAGGGCCGGGATGTCTTTCGATCGAAACAGCTAGTTTTTGGAAAATTGAATCAAGCTTAATGTCTGGCACAAAGAGTTTGAAATCAGTATCTGTTTTGTTAAGTGTATATTCCATTTATTTAAGTTAACTGCATTTCGTTTTAAATCCTCAAAAATATCAGTATATATAAATGTGTATTTGAAACAAATCCGCAGTAGAGTTTTATCAGTTAGCAGTACTAATTTTAGTAATAAGTTGTAGGCAGTTAGATTAATTTTTAATGCCTGATGTATTTACCATGTTTTTTAAATAAAGATGAGGATGATGATGACGTACAAGGAGATTTTCAATTCCCCCTCTCATGCACCGCCCCCCTTCTCCCCCCCCCCCCCCCCCCCCCCCCCCCCCCCCACTTGCATGATTACCCTCTAATGGGGTTAGCTATACTTTAGGGTGGAGATAGAGAAGCGTAGTGAGAGTATGTAATTTATGCCGCCCGCCTACTCCCCATGTAATCCCTAATAAACCTTAAGTACAATTTTGTCGGCACAAGGCAGAGGGATGAGGGCGGGTTGAGATGCACAGAATTTAGCGGGTTGAGTTTGAAATTTTTTGTAGTTAGCAGGATGAGACATTTTACGGTCAGCCTTCACCGTGTTCATGTTTAAAGTTCGTTATTCTTTTTTTTTCCTTGTGCACGAATGCTAGTTTGCAATTTATCATATTGCTTTAGGATACCCCCAAAATCCCAAGAAGGGTACCGACGCTCTGCTTTGGTCGAGGGCACACGTTCCCCTATTTTTTTCCACCTGTTGGTTTTCGGTGGTTTTTGTGATCGATTTTGGTGTGTTTAGTTTTGACACTTCAGTAATAATTTATGATTTCTTGTAACATCTGTTGACATTGATTATGACACGGTAGATTGGCTTCCCAAAGCGCCCAATTTAATCACGATGTGTGTCTGGATGAGTAGTGCTGACTCACGATTTTGCAAGCGGAAAAAGCGGAAAAAAATAGCCGTCTAGTTCTTTGTTCAACCAAAGTTAAACGCAGCTGATAACTTATCTACACTGAAATGTAAGCATGAATCACTTTCACGTTCTTGCAGACAGCATCGATTTGGGCTGCTGCAAACTTGGCGAAATGTGCAAAATGTCAATTGTTTCGACTTGATCGACTGGACTCGTACAACGTGGTTGTACATTAAGTAAAATAAATTACCCGGATCCTCTATTTCCATACCTTCAAGAAGGAGTTTTTGTTCGTAGGGTCACGATTTCCCCTGGCAATGAGTTGAGCTTTTGGTTCTGTGGACCCTGTGTTTTCCAACTCCATACTGCTGTGAAAGCCGCTTTCTGTTAGCCTTGCAAACGTACCAGTGTATCACAATATAGCGAATAGAGTAGGCTTGTGTCTGAAGGCAAGTGTTTCCTTCATGTCAACCACTCTTTTGTTAAGTGGATCATTAGTTTTATTATCTGACATCTCACTTCTGGTGAATAATAGAGGCATGGAATGCCCAGGGGCTTCTCATTACCGAGCGCGATGGCGGTTTTGCCTTGGATTCTAGCTACTTGCCAATTTCACAATAGAAGGTTTCTGTGTAGGAGCTATATATTGGCTGATAAAGTTGCCCCGCCGAAATCTGAACATCTTAAAACATCAGTTATTTCAGTGCCCGGGAAGGGAAGCTTCGATGGCGAATATGCTAATTTTTTTCAAGAACAAGTATGGCCAGTATCAGGCCAAATTCAGCCAGCGTGCCAAATCTAGCTGACAACGCCAGCGGGTATAGAGCAATCAAAGAAACTGAGAAACCACAAACGACCACTGTACCAAACTATTGGCAACGCATAATCCAAACTCTCGGGCTTAGGTGGGAGTCCTTTTTTCGTGCGCGCCTCACCCTCCGGATTTCACCCAGCTTTTTTTTCCCCCGCGGTTTATTTACAGTCTCGCTACTCGACGGACTAACCGAAAGAGGTCTAAGATTTTTAGGGAAGGGTAAGTTTTTGTTTTTCTTTATCGCCATTTACCTGACACGTGTTTACGTATTATACATTGTCATCTCATCAGATTTTGTCTTTTTTGAGAATGTTTATACTTCAGATGCACATTTGCATGTTAAAACTCAGTGAATCAAATTCCACCCAAAAAGTATCTTCAGTTCTACGTCCAATAAAAGAAATGAGGCTGACTTAATTACTTTTCCAGTTTTCTTTTATCTGTTTCAGATATGATAGTACTTGATTTTTTGTTTCAGGGTGCGGCTTTTTTGATATTTTTGATTGACGTTTGTTTCCCCTTCCCTGGGAAATTTTTGAAACTTGACGTCCAACCCTCCCTCCTGCCGCACTCCCTTCCACTTTCCACCTCTCCCTCGTAGTATCTACTTTGATGGTGCATTGCCTCTTTACCAACAAGCCAAAGTCATCATAAGATTTGGAATCTGACGTTGTCTATTCCGTTGTCTGTTCACGGAATCATTTCAGTGCAGTGGGCAACTGAAATAATTTAAACATGTAGGCAGAGAAAAAAGAAACAGAGAAACAATGCTATGACAGTGGCTAAAGGCTCCGGAATATTAAATCATGTAGTCCCGAACCACGTCATTGATTTTAACATCAACCTTCCCCCCGGCCCATCGACAAAGGTACTGATTATCATCATGGCAAAAATTGTCCCAGGCCCCCGAAAAACGACCCGAAAATCGCAGAAAAAACAGCAAAATTTTGAGCGTAAGTTTAAATTTCGCTCTATTTAAAGTTACTTTTTTACGGGGGTGACAACTCTAACAAACGCTGTTTCGGGACAAAGCCAAAATTGTTCCGGGAATTTAGAAATTTCTGCGGGAATCGGGACACTTGGAAAATTTTCCGGGAAACGTGCGATAATTCCGGGAAATTGCAGAAAAAAATCGGGACATCGAAGGAAATTTATTTGACGTTTCCCCAAAATTCGGGAGGATGATCAAATTTCCGGGACGGCTTAATTTAGGGACGGACCATTAGAAAAGTGATGGGGGGGAGGGGAATTTTCAGCTTGCACGAATTTTTTTTTTCGCTCACGGCTTGTGCAGGAATTTTTTTTTCAGGTGAAACCCTCGGCACGAATTTTTTTTTTCAGACAAATATTGCTTTTTGAAAACGTCATAGACAGGCCAACACAAACTCCCCTATGTGGTTTTACGGTAGCGGCACGTAAGCCTCTAAAGTTTTGTTCTGGCGAGTTTGTCTTTGAGCGATTTACCTTTTGAAAAGTTAATAGACAGGCCAACACAAACTCTCCTATGTGGTTTTACGATAGCGACACGTAAACCTTAACAGTTTTGCTCAGATGAGTATGTCCTGGAGCGAAGATAGTCTGCCTGCCAATGAAAACCACACTTTGTGGTTCTTAATGTTTGTTAAAAGTACCAGTGGCAGTGTTGCTGTTTATATTGAGATCGTACAGTGATCGTTTGTGTTCCACAAAACGCGTCATGTGTACAGACACTGAAAATCAGTTTAAGTTAATCAGTCAGAAATTCTCAAAAATTATTGCAACGAGATTTTCAAAAACCTCTCAAGAGGTTACGCTCACGATTACTATGCGTGATAGAAATCATGAGCTCATAATCTTACTGTTTTCAAGTAATGCGAAGCGATTCTGGAAACTACACGACGGAAAAATCACTATCACGAGTCTGGAGTTTGTTACATATCCAGAAGTACTCAGCAGCTGTACTGCATGGACTTCAGACTGGGTGAACCAGAACCCACCACAGCATGTTCCTATAATGCCACGCACGACGGAAAAAACTTTGACGATTTTGTTACATATCTTGAAGCACTCAGCAACTGCATTGCATGGACTTCAGGCTGGGTGAACCAGAAAGGATATAGATATGTAACATGTTCCTATAATGTCACGCACGACGGAAAATCACTATGACGATTTTGTTACATATCTCGAATTACTCGTGGGCCTGGCCATCGGTGAACCTGAAGGATATGTAACATGTTCCTATAATTTACATCACGCACGTCGGAAAAATAACTTTGACGATTTGTTACATATCTTGAAGCACTCATCAGCAACTGTGTTGCATGGTCTTCAGCCTGGGTGAACCAGAAAATATCCTCTAACCCTCGGCAACGTCAAAATACTACGTGGACGTTTGCGTGGGCAAACCAGAGAGTGTTTATAATATGTACCTATACGGATTTTCTATGCCGAGTATCCGAAATAATTGTCTTTCAGAAAACTATTGTACGATGGACTCAGTATAGGGTCTAACTCACAAATGAAAATAGTGATTTTTAGTACCTATGTACTCCCCTTACAATCTAAAAGCATGACAATCCGTGCAAGTTATGATATAAATAAAAGATTCATCTGATCATATAACTTGGTACCTTCGTCTTGTCGTCTTGATTCGATGCTCTACGAGGTTGGTCACGGCTAGCGCTAGCTGAAGACACTTTCTGGTTCTCTCTGTCGTTCTCAGGTGATTGAATTCATGTACAAGCCAATCGCGGTTGTCGGTTTTGTTTGGTTTTCAACAACTGTTTAATGGTTTCAGCAACAATAGATCCAAACGTATATCCAGGGCCCGGCGGGGGGGGGGGGGGGGGGGTACTCCCTTATATGGGCTATATAGGTATGTGCGGCCCTAAAGGGTATGGTTTTTCAGCCGTTTTAGTCATAAATAGGGTATCAATTTTGACTGATTTTGGCCATTTTGGTCATAAATAGGGTATGGTTTTTATACTCTAGCCTCAATATGGGTATGTTTAGTTTTAAAGAAACCAAAAGAAAATTAACAAAAGCCCTCAAAAATTATGTTTACGGTAATTTAACTTTGGTCTGAGCTAGGGATCCAATTATAAAGCACGTCTGAAACAGGATTTTGATGTAAGGTTCAGGTCATAAATAGGGTTTCGAATTTTTGGTCAGGTCATAAATAGGGTAGGGAATATCGCAGATTTTGGTCATAAATAGGGTAAGGGTTTTGGGAAGCTGGCCGCACACCCCCACCCAATTTTTCTGGGAGTACCCCCCCCCCCCCGCCGGGATCCAGGGGCAGCTTCTTTG
>JAHPZR010007457.1:5000-10309 GCA_019787425.1 Platygyra sinensis | reverse complement strand
TATGGGCACCCCCCTTTTTTATTTCAAAATTGAAGTTCTCATATGATAAATATTCAGTGGGGAAAGTTTGAACGAAAATCTATTGTCAGTTTTATTTCAGGGGAATTACCTTAGATTGAGCTCAGGCTTACGGTAAGAGAGTTTGTAAAGATAGCGTAAAACGGAAGCATTGATTGGCCTTTATTGAGCAGAGCCTTTATGCTTATAAAAAGCGCAGTAACAGGAAAGGTAAAACATAACTTACCATAACGGGTGGAAGCTCGTAAAAACCCCAAAAACGGGCATCTGCAGTACTGGTCGGTATCACTGTAAATGTAAACGCTGAAGGAGCAAACGCCTGGTTCGTGTTGTCACAAACCGCTTGAACTGATATTTCTTGCCATTGGTGCTCATCACCGGGTGTTATAGTTATCTGGCAATCGGCCACTAGAAGGTTTTCGAAATTGTCTAGGGTGCCAAATCTGACATCAATATTGCCTCCACGAATAGGAATCGTTGGTCTGAATCTTATTCTGTTTAAGTCAGTCACGTTACACTCTGTAATATTTAAATACGGCGGCTGAATCTAAAATATGAGAATAAAAAAAATCGTGTCTAATGAAGATGTAGTTTGAGAGACAACATTTGGTACGAATTTAAGAAACCGAAAAAGAGAAAAAGAAAGTCGTTCCATTTTCTATTGGAATAATTTTTAGCAACGGTATAGCCATTGCAATAAAGTTGCAGGAAAATGTGTTAAAAATTTAAGATAGGGAGGGAAAGAGATTAGGAAAGTGTTGCTGAATTCGACTACATTGTCGATGGCTGTACAAGAAAAAAATGTTCAAATGTGAACATCGTCTAATCAGACTACCACTGTAGGAAAGGACTATAGCCGGACGCTAAATGGGGCAAAATAAACTCCTCGTAAAATTACATCTGAGATATTGATGCGAAATCGGTGGGTTATTTTTATAGGACAACATATACATAAGACATGCAGATAAATATTTTATTTCATACATACTGAGATTTACACACGAAAAAAAGAAATTCGTGCGAAATTCACATTCAACCAACCGGAAAGGCGAACTCCAAAGTGAGCACAGACATTCTAAGGCGGGAGAGAGTGATGAAAAGCCAAGGAAGTATGGACGAGAATGGAAAGGGGCTGGCAGAATTTTTGTACACAGAATGACCTTGTTATCGGATTGTCGGTGGAACAATGTTTAAACACAGAGAGATTTAGAAGCCTACATGGACCTCACCTAATGGCTGAGATCGTAACTAGATTGACCACATCATGACCAATGGAAGATACAAGAGGTCTCTTCTCGACGCCTGAGTGATGAGAAGTCGGCAGAAGCCAACAGTGACTATCAACTTGAGCCAAAACTGTGCAGACCTAAGGGGGAAAGGAGGAAGGAAACAGTGCGACATCGCTAAGGAAAGATAAAAAGTTAAGTTAAGGAAGAGTTATTGAAATCGTAAACAGATTTGAAGCATTGGCCAACAATGAGGATGACAGCGTCCGAACAGGACTGACAACAATTGAAGAAGGCATACTGTGATAGTACAGAGCTGCCCTCGGAGACAGGAGGAAAATCAAGTGAAACTGGATTAGTGTTCAATCATACAGGAGAATGGGTGAGAGAAGGCATATCAAAGATAAGTTTGGATGAGTCGGATCTGAGCAACTGAAAGATCTGACGAATGAGCAGTACAGTACACATGAGAGGTTGCACCAGGAGTAGGTTGGTGAACAATGGAACGTTAGTGGTTGTTCACACTCACTCAGGATTTAATAGTGTTACAGAGAAGTCATAATGCAAGACTACGTTATCCCTAATATGTACAGCAACATCTTTTGAGACCTGCTTAATCAGAGCTTAACCTGCATCCTCAAGGGTAGAAGAATATCAGACTGGTTCAAGAATAAAAGTAGTGCGAAGCAGGGTTGTGAAGAAGAAGACTCCGTTTAAAAAACATCGCCAGTGTTGCAGTGACCTGGCCACCAAAGGGCAAAAGAAGACTGGGCAAGCCCTGAACAACCCAGAGAAGGCTTGTAGAGAGAGGGAGAGAGGGAGAGCGGAAGGAGATAAGATGACAATCATGAGCGCCACAACAGCGTCTGCGAGAGAGCGAGATAGGTTGAGGGCTGTTCTGAATGGCTTTAGATGTCTTGCGGGGAACGATGAGGAATGGCCTACGCCTTCTGAAAGAACAAACAAGTAATGGGCACGCAGATCCAACTTTCTTTGCGCAAGACACTCCCTCTGTACAAGTTATGAAGAACAACATAGAACAACATAATATGCTGTAACGACACGTAATGACCTGTTATTACCAAGTAATGCGAGATGCTCAGTCACAGAAGGTATATCCCGAGAGTATCTAGTTACGTAGGCACGGTTCTGGCACATTCCAGTAGATCAAACTAAACTAGATGGATTAATACAGGGTGGTCAACATTTGAGTCATCCGCTTTGGAATAAGAGGTGTTATTGCCATAATATTATTTTATTATTAGTTTGGCGTTATGTGGTAAAGATAGTATTTGCAAAAAATAAGAATTATTCTATATATAGGTCATAGAACCTCAGGCAATGCAAACAACCGTGAAGCTAATTTTTATTATTAACTGTAACTGGAGACATAACATTGCCCACCACCACTAAATATCCTCACCTCAAAATGACGACTTGGGTTTCGGTAAAGTACAAAATCTCCTGGTCTGTAAAAGTCGTAATATCTGAAGCCAAAATAAAGAGATATTTATTTAAATAAGCTATTTCAATTGGATATTTATTTTGATTGTGATTTGGCTTAAGGGAGTTTCAGTGTGCAGCGTCATTTAACCAAGTACTGCAAAGAACAAAACTGATTTTGCCATGCAAGGTAAATTAATTATTTTGTCTTACAGATGAAAAAATGAAAAACTTGCGACCTACTTTCCATCGAAAGTAGTATAATGAGGATCCCCAGTAGCGATGCACATATCAACTGTATTCTCTACCTTCGTGATCTGTGGTTATAAAGCAATTGAGGATGAACAAATGAATTACTTTAAAATAGATGTATGGTTAAATAACTCACTCAATCACTTGCTTCTATCTACCCCAGCTTAACAAATTCGTAACCGGCACGAAAAATCATTACCGCAAACAATTGGATATATAAAAATACAAAGTAAATGTACGAGTATATAAAGATGTTGTTGTCGTAAGCATAGAGAGATCGCTCCCTTAGGGTGATCCAGATCAAGAACAATGATCCAAGGTCACACGGATCATGGTGCATCCATGGAACCGACGAGTCCATACAATTCTATTGTGAAATAACCCGATCGTCTGGTACTTTGGGGTGGACTGAATTTGTACCTCACCCGTGGTTAAGGGAATGTTTTCTTCCCCCCCCCCCCCCCAAAAAAAAAAAAAAGTAGTTGGCACGAAAAAGTACCTATGTGACAAAGTTTATCAACTAAAACTGTTGTTTATGAGTTTTAACACATTTTGGTCCAGGACTGTTGCAACTGTGAATGTAATTACGAGTGGTTGGGGGCGGGCAATTTTCTGAGGAATGAACTTTTTACCTTTAGGGTGTGCATGATATTTTTGGTAGGCAAATTGCTTGTACAAGATTTTTTTTTAATGTCAAAAATCAATATAATGAAACAGGAAAGCACTAGATATTTTTTTCACAAGGCTCTCCATGCATGATATAACAAAACGTAAAGCTTAACTGAAACAACATCAGTGTATCCACAAAGTTAAATACTATCTCGCAGAAGCCTCAATTGTTGTTTCAAACTAAATTTGTAGCTCGGCAAATTTTAGTGATACGGAGTCTAACACAGAATAAAAAAAAAGTTCGTGGAATAGAAACTCCTCCTTTCTCAATTACGAACAAAATTTCAAGCTCAATACCCATCTAGAAGCAAAGATCAAAATCTACAAATTATAACCCACAGACACATCTTCCTGAAGATGATTAAGGTTATTCCTCACAATTGCACTGCGCATCCTTTCTGCGCATAATTTATGGCGTCATTTAGCGCGCTCTCGTGCACGTGCACTCTGAAAACATGGCGGATATGCCTTGATATTGAGCTCTTTCAGTTGAAAAATAGCTATAGCTCACCAACGAGCATGGGCACCCCATTTTTTTTTTCCAGTCATTGTAATCAACTTATCATAAACTTTGCTTGAGGAAAGTCTGATCTGATTTCTATTGCTGAAAATTGAATAAATAGCTAAAACTGCAAGTAAACTGTGGTCTTTTCTATTTTTCCCTATGGTAATCATGTCAAGAAATTTGTTTGAAATTTTAATCAAGGATTCAGCTTTCTGTCTAAATCAAACTTAAAAAGTTTATTTGTGTCCGATACAACGCATTGACTCCAGTTTAATGCGTGTTCTCATGAGTCTCGGTCACAAAAATTCACAATTATTACTGGGAATGCGTTCTTGTAATAAGCGTTAAATAATGCCAAAATGGGTCATTTCCAATGCCCCAGTGCTCCTTAATGAGTATGGGCACCCCCCTTTTTTATTTCAAAATTGAAGTTCTCATATGATAAATATTCAGTGGGGAAAGTTTGAACGAAAATCTATTGTCAGTTTTATTTCAGGGGAATTACCTTAGATTGAGCTCAGGCTTACGGTAAGAGAGTTTGTAAAGATAGCGTAAAACGGAAGCATTGATTGGCCTTTATTGAGCAGAGCCTTTATGCTTATAAAAAGCGCAGTAACAGGAAAGGTAAAACATAACTTACCATAACGGGTGGAAGCTCGTAAAAACCCCAAAAACGGGCATCTGCAGTACTGGTCGGTATCACTGTAAATGTAAACGCTGAAGGAGCAAACGCCTGGTTCGTGTTGTCACAAACCGCTTGAACTGATATTTCTTGCCATTGGTGCTCATCACCGGGTGTTATAGTTATCTGGCAATCGGCCACTAGAAGGTTTTCGAAATTGTCTAGGGTGCCAAATCTGACATCAATATTGCCTCCACGAATAGGAATCGTTGGTCTGAATCTTATTCTGTTTAAGTCAGTCACGTTACACTCTGTAATATTTAAATACGGCGGCTGAATCTAAAATATGAGAATAAAAAAAAATCGTGTCTAATGAAGATGTAGTTTGAGAGACAACATTTGGTACGAATTTAAGAAACCGAAAAAGAGAAAAAGAAAGTCGTTCCATTTTCTATTGGAATAATTTTTAGCAACGGTATAGCCATTGCAATAAAGTTGCAGGAAAATGTGTTAAAAATTTAAGATAGGGAGGGAAAGAGATTAGGAAAGTGTTGCTGAATTCGACTACATTGTC
>JAHPZR010007455.1:15000-34163 GCA_019787425.1 Platygyra sinensis | reverse complement strand
ACTCTTGGATGAAGGAGCACTTTGCGAGAGGAACGTTCCCGCCCAGGTACACATCACGAATCTTCCTAGCCAATGTTCAAACCGCGACGACCAATCAACCAGAGTCGACTGAGCGTAGGTCACCAATGGCCAACCAATTGGTTAAAACGGCCAGCGCGGGAGGCGTAGCCGCGAGCACGACTCGCGAGACGCCTTTCCACCTGACTCCTTTCCGCCGGAGCTTTGCTCTTCACGGTCATCGCGTGTGGCTCAAAGGTGAGCCTGTTCCCAGCCTACATTTTAACTGAAAACTGGCGCATCGAAGCATCTAGCACTCAATGATAGAAATGGTAACACCATTCAGTTAAAAAGTCTACAGTCTGCTTTTACCCCTGGCCCGCAGTCTGAGAGTCTGTAGTCTGCTTTTACCCCTGGTCCTCAGTCTGCGTTTTACACTGACCGGTCTCGAGTTTGTGGCTGTTGTTTCCTCGTTGACGTGACGTACTTATACGCGAACAATGCATCATGCTTGATATGGAATTGAATTCACCATCTGGAGAGCTTCTAAAACTGACTTACCAGAACTGGGGAAAGTTTTGGCTCCTTGGGTGTAATATTCAATAAGAAATTGGCTTTAAAGAACTGTAGCATTTCTGGGTGGCCAAAGTGCTAGTGGGCTCAAACTTTCTTTGTAAAATTCGAGTTTTTAGACGTACCCATGGCCACGTCGCACCATAATACGTCGGGCTCAAAATCCTTGTGATAGTAAATAATGCTGTAACCTATTTATTTTCAAAACTGAACTTTTTTGTGTGTATTGATCAGGAACTGAATCTCTCATGCCATCAGAAAAATATTGTAAACAAAGATTTCTCTGGAGGGAAATTGTCAACGGAAACAAAAGCTGGAAAGAGAAATTGAAGAAATAAAATCATAAAAAATATCTGTGCAAATTAAGACCAGATATTTCACGTTACATGTAATAGTATCCTGGTTGATGAATAATTTAGTTTAAAAGTATCAAGCAAACTTTAGGCTGACAATTGTTACGATCTATTTACACTCTTCTACCTTTTTATTTCGTTTATTACGCGGTTTTGTATTACAGCGCAAGTAAATTGTCACAACATTTACTATTATATAGTTTTATAACATAGATAGGACCCTGAGCGCGCTCTGATTGGTCAAAAACCTATGTTTTATCAGAGTATAAAACACAGAAAAAGCGTCTTTTATCGTTTTGCGCGCGTAAAATCTATATCATAAAGCAAATGAAGAAGCCTAAGCCGTGTATTACACAGCGATAAAACACTCCAGTCATCTGAGAACACTCGAGAAATGTAGAAAACACTCGCCTGCGGCTCGTACTTTCTACATTTCCCTCGTGTTCTTAAATGCCTGTCGTGTTTTATCACAGTGTAATACACGGCTTAGGCTTCTTTATTTGTTAATTATATAATAACCCAAGTTATTCTCTCATTTTGATTTGTTCCCGGCTATGATCTATTAGAGGACAAATGCACGATTGACGTCATCATTACAAAGTTTTTCCCTCTGCCGTTATAAAATGGCGGAAAGTTTTGAGAATAAGGATAATATTTTACGTGACTGGGCAAAAGATAAGATACAAAAAAGTCTTGCCGATCAACAGGTTCGAGAAGCCAGAAAACGAAAGATAAAGCCGTTTCTTTTAGAAAATGATACAAATAATTTTCGAGCAGTCTCAGTCGGCAGTCGAGCGAGACTAAACCACGCACAAACTTGGTCTTGGTAAGCCGAAAACCATTGCTTTATCTCGAATTTAACAAACCCAGTAAACAAAATGTTTCTGAGATTAATTTATTTAAAAAATTCAACTCTTCCCAATGTCAAAACAAATGATTGATGTCACACTGATTGATGTCAGGAATGAAACATCAAAACATCACTTCTTAAACCGAAATCGGTAAAATAAATACATAACCTTGCTTTCCGATGCGAATGGTCCTGTCCGTTTCATGCAAAGCAGCGAGCAAAGTATAGCTAACCACAGCTCACGGTTAACAGTATCGCAGCTGAAATGTGTCTCCGACACTATATCAATTTTTTTTTTTTTTTTTTCCAAAGAGGAATAAACTTTATTTGAATTTTTTTCCTTGCTACTTTTAACATGTTATTAGTGTAAGGTTCTACAACAAAACAAAACAAAATATATAATCAAAAACAAATAATCATGTTAACTACTAAGTCAGTCATTAAAAATTCACTGCAATGTTCAATAATTAATTAATTATAAATTAATTATTAATCAGCCACTTAAAAACAATTCTTCATAGGATTTCCATTTATCACGGAAAGAAATAATTCTATTCGATTTGTAAGCAATATATTTTTCAGTTTCGTATTTCTTTTCAAGAATTCTCTGAAAGTGACTAATTGACGGTTTAATATCTTTATGCCTACAATTCCATAAATAACTTTTACCTAGAATTATTACATAATTCACTAGATCCATCCCCTCCTTCAAGATTCCTATGATAACATCACTTAGTAAGAGGCATCCGCAACTACTAATATTATTTAAAATGTTGGCAATAACATCCATCCAAAAAGAGTATGAAAAGGGACAAGTAAATAATACATGGTTTCTAGTTTCTATGGTATCTTGACAAAAGGAACAGTTAGGACTTAGTATGTAACCTATTTTAAAAAGGATTTCATTGGTAAACAGAATAGAGTTAAGTACTTTATATTGAAAAGATCTTAAGTAGGATTCGCTGCAAACTCTTATGGGCAACAAAAAGGCTTCTGAAATACAGTTATCTTCCAAATCAAAGTCTTCTTTAATCTTGGCCCATTTCTTTGGCTTCTCATACTTGAATTTTATCAACAAGCTATAGTAATTACGACATTTAAAGTTCTTTGGATCAAGAGTGACGGTAAAAGAATGCGGATGTGTACGTAGATTTAATGGAACAGCATGTCTCAATCCTGTCCAAGTCAAAAAATTAGAATTGAAAGACTTTTCTCCTTCAAAAAAGTTAAAAGAGTCAATATTTGTCTTATCATAAAGTAGATCTTTGGTATACTTGATACCTTTTGATAAATATTGTTTATAAAACACAGTTTTACCGTCAATCTTAATTTCTCTATTGTTCCATATAATATATTTATATTCGCCATCACCATCAACTAGATCACGTAATTCTGACCACCATAGTAACAGTTCATAATAGAAAAAATTAGATATATTTAATTTATCAACAGCGTAATTACAGTTGAATACAAACAATCCTCCGTTACTTCTTAAGAGATCATTAAGATAAAGTTTCCAAAAGCCACTACAGCTATCATCAATTATTCTTTTTGTCCAACTTAACCTTAAGGCTTTAACCATGTTTTCATAATCAACCATGTTGATACCGCCAGAATCGTAGGGGGCATAGGTGGAGCGTCTAGTAACCTTATCTTTTCCATTCCATAGGAAGTGAAACACTAGAGTATTAAATTCTTTTATAATTTCAGGTGGAGTAATTAACACAGAACTGGGGTAAATCATTTTTGAAAGCAGGAAGGCCTTGATAATCGTTAGTTTACCATAGATTGACAGCCCTCTGACTTTCCAAAGGTTAATCATATTTTTAATTTTCTTCAGTCTTTGTTTAAAATTCTTCTCAACTGACAGTTTGATATCATATGTTATATGAATCCCTAAGAATTTGACACAGGTTTGCCATTTAACTCCGAGTGGTTGATCTTCACAATTCTTAAGAGAACCAATCCACATTGCTTCTGTCTTTTTAACATTTAGCTTTAAGCCGGAGGCCTTTTCAAACTCTTCCAGTAAACTAAAAAGTGCGTTAGCGGAGTTCAAATCCGATAAAACAGCTGTTGTATCGTCAGCAAACTGCAACAATTTAGTTTCCAAATCATTTATTTCTATCCCTTTGATACTATCTTTATTTCTAATGGCAATACCTAAAATTTCAACAGCTGTTACAAACAGGTAAGGAGAGAGCGGGTCTCCTTGTCTAACTCCACGCTCTATATTAAAGTAGTCGCAGCACAGACCATTATCTATGACGCAACTTTGAATATTTTTGTAGAAAATATTAACCCATCTGATAAATTCTGGCCCAAAATTAAATAGCTCTAGACATTTATTAAGAAAGTCCCATTCCAAACTATCAAAAGCTTTTTCAAAATCAATAAAGAATAAAATGCCAGGTTTATTATTATCTTTTGTATATTCCATTATGTCAAGAATTGAGCGAATATTTTCACAAATATTTCGACCTGGGATGTATCCTGACTGATTCTCATGTATTAGATTTGGCAGCACACATTTAAGCCTTTCCGCAATAACTTTAGAGGCAATTTTTGCATCAACATTTAGCAAGGAAATTGGTCGCCAGTTTTTAAGATCGCAACGGTCTTGATCTTTTTTCTCAATCAGCGTAATTACGGCTTGTCTCTGCGATGGACTCATTTCTCCTTTTATAAAAGACTCATTGAAAGATTCCACTAAAAGTTCTCCAACCGAGTTCCAAAAAGTTTGATAAAATTCTATTGGCAATCCATCGTCAGTCCCAGGAGTCTTATTTAAAGCAAAAGAATTCAACACCTTCGAACATTCATCTAAGGTAATAACTCCTTCACCACGCTGTCTATAGTCTTCTGAAAGCTTTGGTATTGGAAGATCATCATAATTAAGAGAAGCTTCCGTTTGCTGCACATAAACACGATGAGATTTGTACAGACTTTCGTAGAACTCCTTTTCAGCATGTAAAATTTCGAAAGGGTCAGAAGTAATAACGCCACTCAGCCTAAGTTTCCGAACATGTTTCTTAACATGATTTCGTTTCTCTAAGTTGAGAAAGTACCTAGAGTTCTTTTCTCCATGTTCATGCCAGCGTGCTCTGGATCTTACAATTATGCCTTCAACTTCTTCTTCGTACATTTTGTCCATTCTTTCTTTCAGGACATTCAAAGCTACCAAATTTTCCTCAGAAGGATCATTCTGAAAAACTAAATATGCGTTCTGAAGTTGTTTGTTCAATTGTTGCTCTTCTCTTCTTCTTTGTTTGATTTTATTCACAGAGTATTTTCTCGAATGCTTCTTAATATTATACTTAACCCAGTCCCAGACTGAGCGCGGATCAGATAGGTCTGTTCTACCTTCGTATATCCAGGTAGGAATCATATGATTTATTTCATCAACATACACTTCATCTCTTAATAGAGAGCAATTTAATTTCCAAAGTCCAGGGCCCTTCACACCATCACCAACATCTTTAAAATCTATTTTGATAGCAGAATGATCTGTTTTAATAGATGGTATTATATCAACATCACAAACATTATCTGATATCGAGTTTGAGATAAACCAGTAATCTAACCTAGACAAAACTAATGGTTCTGGTTGACTCCACGTAAAACTTCGCTCTGTGGGATTTTTGATTCGCCAAATATCATGCAGATCGAGTTCCCATTGTAAACGTTCTATAGCGTTGATTACACTTTGCCTGGGCATCACTTTATGCTTTTGAGAACTGAGTGATAAAAGTCAACTAATTTGTTATCACGATTTGGACCGTATATATTGACTAAAATGGTTCGTTCACCTTTCAAAAGAACATTAAGCATAATATAACGACCATCTGCATCTGTGACTATTTCTTCAATGGAGCAATCAAAGTTATTGCGGATTAAAATTGCAACTCCACGAGAGTTGTTAGCCCCGTGCGAACAAAACAAAGGAGCGCCCCATTCCCTTTTCCACAATACCTCATTGTCTTTCGTAGAATGCGTTTCTTGAAGAAAAATAACGTCCGCTTTTTGCTTTCTACACCATGTAAATATTGTCCTTCTTTTACGAAAATTGCTGATGCCTCTCACATTTAAGGAAATAAATTTACCAACTACCATTTGTAAGGATGAAGTAGAACGAAACAAAAGCAACAAAATTAAAACTACCAGGGGAGACGGATCTAGAATAAATTTTGTAGGCATAAACTAAAAAAGCATTAATTATTGTAGACGCATAGTTAAAGTTTTTGTCAAGAAGCAAGGTCAGAGAAATTAGTACACACGAAATTAATTTTAAAACTAAAGCGAACATTGAAAGATAAACTGACAAAAATGTTCTAAAATTTACAAAATTCGCGCCCGTGACTTGCACAAGCCGTCTGAACACAAGCGAATTAGTCGCTTGGTGTTTACCGCAAAGAACACCGCCTTCGTTGTGCTCCGAAATGAGCAACTAAAAAAAACAGTTACTCGACAGGTACAGCCTTACCGTCTATAAAAAGCTTTCCTCTTGTAAATCGCACTTTCTTCCCTTGGTCAAACGCGTCTTTCATGATCGGGAGTGCTTTTTTCCGGATTTCGAAGTCGTAAGGGGTGAAGTCCTCTACAAATCTGACTCCATTCAGTACTTGCTTGCTTTCCTGATTCTTAGCGGCACGAAGTAGCACTCGCTTAAAAGGTCTGCTATAGAGTTTGACAATAATATTCCTCGGTTTTTCTTTGCGTTTTCTTCCAGTACGGTGGGCGTTCTCAATCTCGCCAAGGTCATCTTCGAAGCCAAGAAGTGTGAGATAGTTTCGTATAATTAATAAACAGTCTTCACCATCCTGTTCAACCACACCTACCACACGAATATTAAAGTCTCTGGAATATCTTTCCAAGCGCTCCACTCTTCTTTTCAGCTCCTCATTACATTCTTGAAAAAGGTTTCTCGTTTCAGTCAACGTTGTACTCACCGACTGCTTCATGTTACCGACTTCTTCTTCAAGCTTCTCTACTTTCGGCTTTAAGTGGTCAATTTCATCAATCTTTGAGATAAACGCTTTCAATTTTGGCAAGTCGGGTGTCAGTGGTGCCTTGAAATGTTGCAAGCTCATCACTGATTTTTTGCATTTGTTGTGTGAGGTCGCTTCGAAGGGATTTCAGCTCTTCAAGGATGGCGTCACTCATGGCTGACTCTTCGTTCGTTATCTCTTCTTTCTCTCGCAGACTAGTTTTTCTCTTTCTCTCTTTCTTTTCTGCTTTTCCTACAGTTTTTCCCGACCGAAGTTTTCTACCAGACATACAGCGAGTGTAATAAGAAATAAGGCTTATTTTAAGTCAAAAAATCTTGCTCAGCACGGAGCTCAACGCGACGCGTCTTCACTCCATCGTGCCCAGTCCTCTCTCTCCGACACGTAGCTGAGAATCACCAACCACAGAAACACAGAAATCTCCACCGTCATTTACGCTCCTTTCATTCAAAACTCGAATCAAATGGCCTCTAGGTTGGTTTAAAACGAGAAGCGACGCTCGAGTCAGGTTTGACAGTGGCGTGTTTTTCTTGACCAATCACAATTCTTTGCTACGAATAGTAACCAATGAAATTGCTTCATTTTGTATAGATCATAGATCACGTCAAAGGGCATTTTTTTGTGTTCGCGAAAGTGGGCAAAAGCCGAGTGGTGCAAAGGCCGGCTTTCGCATTATGTTGAAATATTTTGAAATAAAAAAGGCTTTTCGTTATTATATAAAACAAATAGATTCCATGTTGCCGTGCGTCTGATTCAGTAATAGATCACAGAAGTGCCTTCTTTATACAGACAGAATTAGCTAGCCGTTGATCATCGGCGAGATTTTCGTGCCTTTTTTATACAGACAGAATTATCTCGCCGCTGATCATCGGCGAGATTTTCGTGTCTTCTTTATTTACAGACAGAATTACCTCGCCGATGATCATCGGCGAGATTTTCGTGCCTTCTTTATACAGACAGAATTAGCTCGCCGCTGATCTTAGGCGAGATTTTCGTGCCTTTTTATACAGACAGAATTAGCTCGCCGCTGATCATAGGCGAGATTTTCGTGCCATCTTTATACAGACAGAATTACCTCGCCGATGATCATCGGCGAGATTTTCGTGCCTTCTTTATACAGACAGAATTACCTCGCCGTTGATCATCGGCGAGAATTTCGTGTCTTCTTTATATACAGACGGAATTACCTCGCCGATGATCAGCGGCGAGATTTTCGTTCGGTATAAAAGAAAAATTAAATTATCACATATACTAACATTTACATAAAATAATTTCAATCTACATATTTAAACATTCACATAATATGTGAATGTGTGTATACCCGGCCAGGGAGTGTATTTGTATTTGCCCACGAATACAGGATTTACCTAAGGGAACTAGGAGGTAACTTCTCCTACACAACAGGATTTAGGATTTAGTTAAGGGAAGTGTGTGGGAATGAATCACAACCACAACCCAAAATAAGGTGTGTAAGGAAACCAAACTTATATAGGAAAATAACCCAAATAGCAAGAAGAATAATGTTAAACACTAATGAAGTAGTTTGAAAATAAGAACCATAAATGAACTAAAGTGACTTTGTCACATAACTATAATGGTGTTTTTTCCTCAGAACACCTTAAGTGAGACCAAACTCCGAAATTTACACCCCTAAGCAAGACGATGGGCATCCCCGCCCCTTTCATATGCGAGGCTTTCGACCCCCCCCCCTCCCCTCCCCCCCACGGGCCAGGAAGAGAATACAGAGAAATAGACTTATAAAAATATCTATGCTGATTAAGATCAGATATTTCACGTTACATGTAATAGTATCCCGGTTGATGAAATGTCTAGTTTAGAAAATATCAAGCAAACTTCAGACTCACAATTGTTGCGATTTATTTACTCTCAGTCTTCTACCTTTTTATTCCACTTATTACACAGTTTTATATTATAGCGCAACTAAATTGTTACAAAATTACGGAGTGGACTATGGTTTATTAGTAGCATTCTACTAGTATACTAATGCAAATGCTGTAATCTGATTGGCTGGGCTACTCGTATACTATTAGCCAGTAGAGTACAGTGGCTGCCCGTTGTCCAGGAAATGCAGTATTTTTATAGTTTTTCCAAAGTTTTGGAAGGAGTTTTAGATGTAAACGGGTAATTAAATTCCTGAGAAGACTAAAAGAAGCTCATTTACGGTTTCTTGACTTAAAAAAAAAAAACTTGAAAATATTGAAAAAGCGGGTACGCACGTTAACAACTACAAATTTGCTAAGGCCAGTTCGATACGTGCAACTTTGTTTAAGGGTAAAGTTCAATAATGCGTGGGAAAATGCGTTGGAAACCGTTATTTGCGTTAATTTCAGTTAGAATTCTACTAAAACAATTAGATTATTCGCTCTTGATTTCTATGAGGCGATAGTTGATTCGCCCTTCAGCCTCATCGGTCTCATCAACTATCGCCTCATAGAAATCGAGAGGGAATAATCTAATTGTTAATTAGTATAAAAAACTTCAACATTACATTTCCTGCCAAGAGCACTGACCACCCTGCCTATGAATAAAAAATTTCAGTGTTTAGAACATTTTCCTGACAGATATAATTCAATCCGTTCAGTCTACAATTTTCTAACATGATATACTAGTACAGTTAACATCTAGGAGTAACACTCAATGTTTAAAGAAAGCGCTATTCTAATGCAAGGCCTCCAAAAGTAAATGAGTGCATTTTACGGGTACATGTATGTAAGTGTGTGTGTGTGTGTGCCAAAAAAAAAAGATTAGAAAATTTTAACTGATGTAAGTATTGCACAATATGTAGTGATTAATGTATGTAATGTGTAATGTAGGTAGTGTGAGTATCACATTGTAAGTGGAGTAAGTAACGCAATAAAAAAAAAACAACAAAAAAACACTCAATGGAATTATATTCACATTTGAATTTATGACTGTCGTACAGTTCGCTCCAAAACCCTCGTATGGGGGTTTAATCTAAATGCGAAGATCATGTCCAATATGAATATGGAATCAGTCGTCCATGTACGAGACTTCTTCGTGGATACATGCATGGTTAACCGACAAATTAGACCATGCAGTACATTGACAAATTTTCAAATAGTGGTGGCGATTGACCTCAAACTCGATCCTTACTTAAAACAAACAAATTCCTGCAATTTTTCAGACAGTTTTCACTTATACCTCTCGATACAGAACTTCTTTCTAGGAAAGCACTTTTAATCAAACTTTCAGTTAGCATGGTGTAATTAAAATTATCATACTCTAACTAAAACTAAATCTATGAATCCTGCATATTAAGATGCAGTTGACTGCCTGTTAATATCATAGAATCTACTCAAAAATCTGAATACGATGGTTTCTGAAATCAGTCACAACTATCCTACCATTACTAAGAACTGCTGTAGAGATTGGAACATTAAACTCTCCTATCCCGCTACCTTTTGTTCCAAATTTTGTAACAAACTTCCCGCTCAGTTCAAACACCTGAATTCTGTGATTCTCTGAATCACAGACCATCAGGTGTCCTGCCTTGTTAATTGACAAGCAATATGGTTCATTGAACTCCCCGTCTCCCTCCCCCTTTTTTCCAAATTTGTACAAAAATTTCCCATCCCTATCAAACACTTTCACACAATGTTCCTCGACGTCTGACACTATAAGATGCTTCTCGCATTGAACACAGTGAAGGGGAAAGGTGAAAGAACCCTCTTCGCCAATTGTGCGTAAAAGCTGGCCATCTGCATGAAATATCGTAATTAGTTTATTAAATCTCTCAGCGACCATAATATTTCCGTCGCCATCTTTAGATAAACCATGTGGAGCCCTCAGCTGGTGATCAAGATTTTCACAAATACTAAACGTGTTTAGGTGCTTACCTTGCTCACTGAAGCATTGAACACGGTGGTTATTACCGTCTGCCACTATAATATTATCATTCTTATCAAAGCCTATCCCACGAGGAAAGTTAAATTCTCCATTTTTATAACCCTTTCTACCAAACGATGTCAAGTAAGTCCCATCACTATTAAAGAGTTGAACTCTGTTGTTACTCTTATCAGTCACTGCAATTTCATTACGTTCATTCACTGCCACTCCCCAGGGTGACTTAGCATTCCAGCAGTCGAGCCTTTTTTTCCAAACGATAACACAGGTCTGTATTCTCTTGGTTTGACTGTAACCACAAATGGACTGTTGTTGATCTGTTGTCCATTTACTTTTACTGATACATCACACTTTCCGGTCTCTGTGGGAAAATAGCTGATCTGGAAGCTGCCGTCTTTGTTATCTTGGACTCGCGCTTTCTTCGCAGAGCTTTGTCCTTGTTGATTTCTGATTTCCACTGTTACACAGTCACGCTCTATATAAATTGTTCTCCTTCGGCATTTCGTGTTGTCAAAACAAACTCTGCTTCAAGTCCAACAAAAGCTTCACTCGTTCCTTTTCCTTCCGCTGTTGATTGATGCACACTAGTGTTGCTGAAAAATGTTTCTAATGAGCCCACTCCTTCAGTGTTTATTTTGTCCATTAATGTTTCGTTTTCCACGAACATGAATCGACGAGCAAGGTCACAAATGATTTCCGCTTCATCATTTATGACTCTTTGAAAGATTGCATCCAATGACTTATCTAACTGTACAATCTCAGCGCTTGCGCTTCGTTCTAAAAGTGTTTCAGCTTGTATAATTACCGTCTCATTCATTTGTACTTTGTGTTCAATCTCTCTTTTCTGTGTCACAAGACTTTGGATTGATTCTGGCCGCTTGGTTTTCCACTTCATTACAGATTTCTTGCTTCTTTGCTTCGATGACACGCATCACCGCTTCAGCAAACTTCTGTGTGTTGCTCTTCACGGCAGCGGCTTGCTCTTGAATGTGAATACAGGCTTGCTCAATCATGGTGATTTCGGTTTTCTGCTGTTGCACTTGTTTCTTTTGCGACTCGATTACAGCTTTCACTTGTAATTTGCGTTCATTCGCAGCTTCTTCCAGAAGCATCTTGGCGTGACCTTCGTGGTCTGTCAAAGCACAAGCATTGCAAATTGGAATTTCACAAATCTTGCAGAAGAACTTCAGCTCATCTTTCTCGTGATGTTTCTTTTGGCAAAAAGCTGGACGCTTTAAAACGTTCTCAAAGTCTTCGTCTTTAAAGTCAGTAAGCGCCAACACACGGTGTTCTCTGTTAGCTCTGATTATGTTGTGCGCCGTAATACAGTCGTCACACCAAAAGACACAACACTGGAAACAATAGCAACTCTGTGCACTTTTGTTGTCGCAGTTTCCACATTTAACTCCTGTTGCACTGCATTGTTTAATGGCCAACACATCCAGCAAACTGTTGATACGAAAGTTGGTCGGCAGGTCTTTCAGGTTTCCACTGCTAGGGACTCTACTCTCTCTTCTACATTCCGGGCATGTAATGATATCATTGCGGCCACTCGTTCGTAGAATTCCTTCTAAGCAGTGAAGACAAAAGCTGTGTAAACATGGCAGTTGTTTTGGATCTGTGAATGTCACCATGCACACAGAACAGGATACTTCTTCATGAAGATTGTTTAGCAAGGTTTTTATATCCATGATTAGAGGCGTTAAAGGAAAAGAGTTCCGCGTCGAAAACGCCTCCAAGAATGAAGCCTTTCTTTGGCATGATACTGTCGACCAATCAGATAACAGTATTAGACCTGTTTTGACAGGTTGTGTGATTTCTGAGAATGATTGCATAATTGTGATCCGAATTAGAGCTTTGACCCAGAGCTTGACCTTCAAAAGTTGTAAAGTTAAAGCAGACAGACTAAACCGCTCAGATCGATCAGATTCGGCGGGACATAATGTCTGAAATGTTACCCCCAGAAAATAAACATCAGAATGTACTTCGTCACTTTCGTTATAGCGAAGTGTTTCGAAGAACAAGTCGTTCGTTCTTTACTGAGTTAGACAAAAGAGTGTTTAAAGATGCCCTCTAATATCGAGACTTTTGTACTCGCCTAATAATCCATTATTAATTCCGTGACTTTCCATGATGGTAATCAACCTCGTTCTGGATGGTAATAAGGAAAGGCCTCCATTTTAGCTATCGAATAACCAGCAATCGAGATCTTTTTGTGTCAATACGCAAACTGGATGCAAGACTGAAGAAAATCGTCAGCTGGGAGACCTTGTTTTGATGTTCTAACACATTCTTCGAAAAAAAAACCTTTAAAAAATGTTTCAGTGAAATTCACTACCGGGATTTAACTCATTTCCGCCTACGGGGAGCCAATATATTGGCTCCTATGACGTCATTTTAAACTTAGGTTAATTTTGGCCGGTAAAAGCGAGTTCTGGAGGAATGAGCACTAGATACGTTATGTAAATATATCAGAATGTCTCAAAACACTGTTTGAAAGCAAGATGTCGGCGGAACTGTCGATGTTTTAGCCAATTTTTAAACAAATTTTGCGTCTGTGATCATAAGACATTTAAAGATGGCGTATCGTATGACACGCGAAGAAGTGTTAGCTCAAGTTTTGAGAGAAAATGACGAAGAATATAGCGATTTCGACGACTCTGAATCAGGGATTTAAACATAGGAAGATTCGGGGTTAAAAAAATGGTTCGTGTTGTTGTTTCAAAATTTAACAGTCGGCTCGCATTGAAGTCCGTTCACAACTTTAACATTAACGACTTTCACAATAGTACAGAATCTCTGGGTCCAGAACAAAGTCTAACAAATCATATGTGCTACGGTATTAATTTCCCGGCTAATCTGCGTTGTTATCGTCCATCGAAGTTAACTCAACTTGGATCTTCTTTTGGATTAGCAAGCGTTTGATCTCTTTCGCTTGGGACTTGTTAGCTTTCAACGTAAAGAATACTTGCATTTCAACTATTTATAACGGTACGTATGTAAATACTTCGGTTAGCACATGTACCAGAACAGTTTGTACTGTAGGTGAAAAGTAAAGTGTTCTACATTCAATTTAACAAACTCGTGTCATTTCATTTTAGGATGACCTACTTAAAAGGCCAGGAGCCGATGGGCTCCTGAAAAGGCTCTATAAGGTAGAGGCATAAACAAAACGTGACTAAGTCGGGATCGCGAAAGTTACATTAGCCCAAAAGTGACTAAGATGGGGTCTATAATTGGCTTCAGGATAGACTATAATGCGGGGTAGGGGTTCTGAGAGGCCAGCGGCACATACCCAGCAAAAATTTACCCAAGTACACCCCCCGGGATTATTAGGCGAGTACAAAAGTCTCGATATTAGAGGGCATCTTTAAACACTCTTTTGTCTAACTAAAGAACGAACGACTTGTTCTTCGAAACACTTCGCTATAACGAAAGTGACGAAGTACATTCTGAGGTTTATTTTCTGGAGGTAACATTTCAGACATTATGTCCCGTAATCTGATCGATCTGAGCGGTTTAGTCTGTCTGCTTTAACTTTACAACTTTTGAAGGTCAAGCTCTGGGTCAAAGCTCTAATTCGGATCACAATTATGCAATCACTCTTAGAAATCAGACAACAACCTGTCAAAACAGGTCTAACACTGTTATCTGATTGGTCGACAGTATCGTGCCAAAGAAAGATCAAACTTAGAGGCTTCATTCTTGGAGGCGTTTTCGACGCGGAACTCTTTTCCTTTACCGCCTCTAATCATGGATATAAAAACCTTGCTAAACAATCTTCATGAAGAAGTATCCTGTTCTGTGTGCATGGTCACATTCACAGATCCAAAACAACTGCCATGTTTACACAGCTTTTGTCTTCACTGCTTAGAAGGAATTCTACGAACGAGTGGGCGCCATGATATCATTACATGCCCGGAATGTAGAAGAGAGGGTAGAGTCCCTAGCAGTGGAAACCTGAAGGATCTGCCGACCAACTTTCGTATCAACAGTTTGCTGGATGTGTTGGCCATTAAACAATGCAGTACAACAGGAGTTAAATGTGGAAACTGCGACAACAAAAGTGCACAGAGTTGCTATTGTTTCCAGTGTTGTGTCTTTTGGTGTGACGACTGTATCACGGCGCACAACATAATCAAAGCTAACAGAGAACACCGTGTGTTGGCGCTTACTGACTTTAAAGACGAAGACTTTGAGAACGTTTTAAAGCGTCCAGCTTTTTGCCAAAGGAAACATCACGAGAAAGATGAGCTGAAGTTCTTCTGCAAGATTTGTGAAATTCCAATTTGCAATGCTTGTGCTTTGACAGACCACGAAGGTCACGCCAAGATGCTTCTGGAAGAAGCTGCGAATGAACGCAAATTACAAGCGAAATCTGTAATCGAGTCGCAAAAGAAACAAGTGCAACAGCAGAAAAACGAAATCACCATGATTGAGCAAGCCTGTATTCACATTCAAGAGCAAGCCGCTGCCGTGAAGAGCAACACACAGAAGTTTGCTGAAGCAGTGATGCGTGTCATCGAAGCAAAGAAGCAAGAAATCTGTAATGAAGTGGAAAACCAAGCGGCAGAGTCAATCCAAAGTCTTGTGACAGAGAAAAGGGAGATTGAACACAAAGTACAAATGAATGAGACGGTAATTAAACAAGCTGAAACACTTTTAGAACGAAGCGCAAGCGCTGAGATTGTACAGTTAGATAAGTCATTGAATGCCATCTTTCAAAGAGTCATAAATGATGAAGAGAAAATTCTCATTTGTGACCTTGATCGTCGATTCATTTTCGTGGAAAACGAAACATTAATGGACAAAATAAACACTGAAGGAGTTGGCTCGTTAGAAACATTTTTCAGCGTTACTAGTGAGTATCAATCAACAGCGGAAGGAAAAGGAACGAGCGAAGCTTTTGTTGGACTTGAAGCAGAGTTTGTTTTGACAACACGAAATGCTGAAGGAGAACAATTTTATATAGCGCGTGACTGTGTAACAGTGGAAATCAGAAATCAACAAGGACAAAACTCTGCGAAGAAAGCGCGAGTCCAAGATAACAAAGACGGCAGCTTCCAGATCAGCTATTTTCCCACAGAGACCGGAAAGTGTGATGTATCAGTAAAAGTAAATGGACAACAGATCAACAACAGTCCATTTGTGGTTACAGTCAAACCAAGAGAATACAGACCTGTGTTATCGTTTGGAAAACAAGGCTCGGCTGCTGGAATGTTAAGTAGCCCATGGGGAGTGGCAGTGAATGAACGTAATGAAATTGCAGTGACTGATAAGGGTAACAACAGAGTTCAATTATTTAATAGTGATGGGACTTACTTAAGATCGTTTGGTAGAATGGGTTATAAAAATGGAGAATTTGACTTTCCTTGTGGGATAGGCGTTGACAAGAATGATAATATTATAGTAGTAGACGCTAATAACCACCGTGTTCAATGCTTCAGTGAGCAAGGTGAGCACCTAAACACGTTTAGTTGTCATGGAAAACTTGATCACCAGCTGAAGAGTCCTCATGGTTTATCTATAGATAGCGACGGAAATATTATGGTCGGTGACAGATATAATAAACTAATTAAGATATTTCATGCAGATGGCCTTTTATTACGCACAATTGGCAAAGAGGGTTCTTTCACCTTTCCCTTTCACTGTGTCCAATATGAGAAGTATCTTATCGTATCAGACAGTGATGAACATTGTGTGAAAGTGTTTGATAGGGATGGGAAATTTTTGTACAAATTTGGAAAAAAGGGGGAGGGAGACGGGGAGTTCAATGAACCTGATTGCTTGTCTGTTAACAAAGCAGGACATCTGATGGTCTGTGACGAGTTGAATCACAGAGTTCAGGTGTTTGAGCTGAACGGGAAGTTTATTTCAAAATTTGGAACAAAAGGTAGCGGGATAGGAGAGTTTAATCGCCCAGTCTCTACAGCAGTTCTTAGCGATGGTAGGATAGTTGTGAGTGACTTCTTAAACCATCGCATCCAGATTTTTGAATAGCTTTTATGACATCCATAATATGCACGATTCATAAATTTAGTCTTATTAGTTAGAGTGTGACATTTGTAATTAAACAGTGTTAACTAAATGTTTCATTGAAAGTGCTTCCCTAGAAAGAAGTTCTGCATCGACAGGAACAAGAGAAAGCTGTCTGAAAATTTGCAGTAATTTTTCAGTTTTGAGTAAGGATCGAGTTTGAGGTCAATTTGTCAATGTACTGCATGTTCTCATTTATCGGTTAACCATGCATGTATGCATGTAGCAGTCTGAGATTATACGTAACATATACATGGACGACTGATTCCATATTCATATTGGATATTCTCTTCGCATTTAGATTAAACCCAATTTGAGGGTTTTGTAGTTAAGAATATGCATATGACTGTCATAAATTCAAATGTGAATTTCATTGAGTGTTACTCCAAGATGTTACTGTCAAGTTAGAAAATTGTAGACTCAATGGATTGAATTGTATCTGTCAGTAAAATGCTCTGACAATTTTTGTGATTGATATTCAGGGTGGTCAATTCTCTTAAGGCTGGTTTCCATATGATCGCAGACGATCGCAGACGATCGCGGATCGCAAATCGTAGATCGCAGGCGATCGCAAAGAGAGTTGTTTCCATATAATCGTAGGTGATCGCCAACGATCGCAGAGCCGACTTTTTCCTGCATTTCGTAACCTTCGCGGATATTGCCCAATTACAGGGCCGACAAGGCTATGCTTGGCCCCCCCCTTGGGATGGGAAATCGGAATTCCAAACAACCATGGCGGACGCCGCGACAGGAGGAATTTTGCTGCAAGCAAATTTATTTGCTCCTCTTATGCCTAAGCGACGTCATGTCAGCTTACAAGTTACAACCGCTAAATCTCTCTCGGCACTGCATCTTGCCTCCGATTCCTGAAGGTATCGTTTTCAATCGCTTTACCTCGATAGCGACATACGCACGATTCTTTTGTTCGGAATTTCGGCCTCTGCCTCGCTGGCCGTTAATCAATCTTCTCGCGATCTTTTCCCAGCACGTTTTAACCTTTTGTTTTTTTGTCCTTAAAATCTTCGTTCGTTCGGTGTCGCCTGTAGAACACACACTCATATCGGCATCTTCCTCATAATGAATTCCTCATTCCACTAACCCGTTGCTTACCTGTCCACGCCAAGCCTGTTTCCAACGAATAAGCGGTTGCTACAAAAACGGAGATGGGTTTTGTTGCTAAGAAGCGTTGAATCATGGGTACGGAATTCAAATATTATGGATACCTTTGATCGCAGATCGCAGAACTTTGGTTTTCATATGATCGCACACTCGCCAAGCGATCGCAAAAGATCGCAGAGATCGCAGAAGGATAGAACATGGTTATATCTTCTGCGATCGTCTGCGATTCACGATCGCAGGATCGCAGACGACGCATGAGAGTGGTTAAGGTCGGTTCCATATGATCGCAGACGATCGTGGCTTTTACGGTTAACGGTTAATATTTTGGCTTTTTAACGGCTAACGGTTAATTTTTTGGCTTTTTTACGGCTAACGGTTATTTTTTTCCATTACGGTTAACAGGAGTTGTTAAAAAATAATTGCTATTGTTCTAATAGGTTAAATATTAAATTCCATTGTTGTAAAACATGCTGAAAGTCTATAGGCAAATTTGAGATGAAAAAGTATTTTTGTGTGTGTACATTCTTAGTGAACTATATAACTTTTATGCTTTTACTGCAGTAGAAAAACATAAGGAATACCAAAATAAGATAGAGTTTTCAATTGGAAAATAAACTAGGAACGACAGATCCATGAACATGAAACCTGTGTCACAAGTACTTTAAATTGTACGTATTTGTTTGTTTGTTTGTTTGTTTCTTTGTAGATGGCAACAATTGTATATGACCAGAAGAGCTTCTGATATGACTCATAAGGCTTTAATTAACAGGTTTGTACGGCCTGGCTTACCATTTTGCGCACGTCTAAACACACGCGTCCCAAGCTCACGTTTAGAGAAAGCGAAGAATTAATTATCTATTTATTCATAAAGGCGTCACGGCTGTGCGAGTTGGAACGTGACCTTTCATCTTACGCAGTGTTATGTTACACGAGAACCGTTGAAAATTTGAGCGCTTTATAAGACGTTGTATGGGGAATAAAATATTGTTGATTTACAACGCTAAATACTTTGAAATATCCACGGTTTTTAAGTAAGATGATTAAAACAAACTTACCTCATGTGTGTCCGTTGTGCTTTTTCGTTATTTTCGCGGTTTTGGGCGTTTTATGCCATCACTGTTATTCCCTTCATAAGACGGAGTCAAGGCAGCACACTCGGGTTTCGACCGTTGTCAACACGGAGGCGGTTTGCGTCCAGAAAATCCGTCCGATCGCAAATTTTTTCGCCCACAGTTAAGGCTCTATGATCCTTGCACCCGCACAAATGTCTCTTCCTCAAAAATCCTCGCGCATTACGCTGCAAATGAGCATTTTCCACCGCCGATTCCACGATCACTTTTTTTC
>JAHPZR010007455.1:5000-10000 GCA_019787425.1 Platygyra sinensis | reverse complement strand
AAAAAGCCCTCTTATCACAGGGCGTAACAAATTAAATTATGAGCATTTACCTACAGGTTATGTTCTTCATGTTTGAGGATCCATGTAGTTTTGTTTAGATGCTTGTAACATACATGTTAATGCTGATTATCAGTGATGATTTGCTACTGATATCCCGGGATAGCAAAATCGAACTCAATCGAACTCAATCGAACCCAGTCCGTTGATTGAGTTCGATTGAGTTCGGCAATCGAACGAAATCGAACACCGAAATCTGTGTGAGTACGATTTCCGAACCAATCGAACTCAATCGAACAAATCGAACCTTATCGCACTCAGTCCATTAGATTGTGTTCGATTGAGTTCGGTAACCGAACACAATCGAACTCAATCAATTGGCGTGTAAGCCGCACTCGCAGATAAGCTGTACCCGGAGTTATGCAACTTAAACTTTATTATAATTGAATATTTCGGTAAGAAAACTAGACTGTCCACAGCAGTGAAAATATCAGATAAGAACAAAGCAATCATTATCCCTGCATGCTATTACAGTTTTCATTGTAATTTAACTTGCAGTTGAAAGATGACAACTTGAAGTATTACTTTCATGAAAAAGTACAAATTAAAGAGAATTTCTAACCATGACACAAGCAACAACATACAGCAGCTGTATTATTACGAAAAATATCTGACTGATATTGTGCAGGATTTTTTCCAATTCTTCAAATGCAATTAACAGTGACTTGGAAAGCAAAGCTGTGCAAGCCTCAGTATATTGGACATCTGAGACTATCGCACTGTCACGATTGAAAGGATAAATAGTAAATGCAACAGTAAAACTATTTTTTCTTCAGGTTACAAAATACACACGTTTATACTGAAGCAACTGGAGCCTTCAAAAACCTGTTATTGATTTCAGCAACTCGAACACCAGGTTTTTTTAAAAATCAAGAGTTCAGAAATTGAACGTTCGATTGGGTTCTATTGGCCATATTTTTTTGTGTGAGTACGCTTTGGTTCCATTGCCAAGCTCAATCGAACTCAATCCACGGATTGGGTTCAATTGTGTGCGATTGAGTTCGATTGAAATTTACAGTAGTTCGATTGGGTTCAATTTGCTAAACCGGATGATATCCTAGACGCTGTCATTGTTTTATTAAATCATAAAAATACATCAAGAGACTCAATACCCTTTAGAAATCATGACTGAAAATAGAATCTACAGTATCAACAATCAATGGCAATTGATGCCGATTAATATATTGATTTTGATCGTCAATGAAGATCAATGCCAATCAATGAACGTCGACTACAATTTATGACAATTACATCTATAATCACACCAACCTAGACAATTGATTACTGATTTCATCAATAATTGAGTATGCCCTGTTATTAGAAACAATCTGACTAGTAAGCTTACCGGCAAGGTGCTACAAACAGAGTCACATGTATTCGTAATGTGTTGTTGTTGTGCAAGACACTTTGCTCTAGTACCTCTCAGGAGTATAAATATGTGGGTATCAGGGATCTGTTAGCTACATGTAAGGGTCACATGACAGAAGCTGCCAGCTAGGGAGTAACTTGTGACACATTGTAGACTGGCAACCCATGATTCCCATCTATTGTATGGGGGTGGGAAGGGAGCAGTATGGCTCTAGCCACTTTATGCCATTGAAAGAAGAGTTAAGAACGGTGCCTACTTTTGTTAGTGCGCACACGTTCTGCGCACTAAGTGCAGGACTAAAATTAAAGCAAAATTTTCCTATTGTGACCAGATCAATTTTAATGAACCTGTACTTAAACCAGGAACACCAGAATAGCAGCATATCACTAACCAATAAATGTTAACTTCTTCCAGCTGAAAACCTCTAGCTGTAATCTTTTGAAATTTACACTGAAATCCAACTGATAAAATGTACCTGCAGATGGCATAGTGCATGCACAAAAATGCAAATTGTCTTACTTACTGGGGAGGTGACAGGGAAAAATGCAACGGACACTGTGAAAGTTTTTAAAAAAGATCAATAACTTTAAAAAACGCCTGGTTGCCCCTACATTTTATGTTGCGAAATGAAAGTGGCAAGCCTATTCAGTATGTGATTAGCTTCTGGTTGTGAGCGAAAGGTATTTCGACTGTGTTTTAGCTAAACCAGAGAAAGGCTGTTAGAGATGCTAAAAGCACTGTTGCAACGATTTTTTTATTAAAAACGTACTAAAAATGATTTGCCATGTAGTTTAAAGATCTTTTTAAATGTGGTTGCCTTTCTGTACGTAAGAGTAAATCTAAAGAAATCTGTGAGGAAATATCCTTTCCCTCTTTTTTCAGAAAAATGCTGATGTCAGCATTTTTGGTGAGATTCAAGACTAGTTATCTCAAAAAAATGTGTGGCTACCCCTATTTTTCTTTGTGGATTCCAATGGCCCTTGCAAAGATCTATCTACTTTTTCCGTGTGGTCCTAACCTGGCGCAAAAACCTTTGTATTTAGTACAATGTAGGCACCGTCCTTAAATGTACAGTAAACTGAGAGAGCAATGTCAAGCCATTTGAGCTAAAAACTAAAGCATCAATATTTTTGCTCACGAAAGCTACTTGTGTGCTGTGCATGTAACTCAAGAAGGCATTATCAGGGGATAAATCCTCCCTCAATCCATTGCCCAATCTGCACACTTGATTTTGGAAAGAGCAGTTTCCTCTGCAGTTTGGACTTCATTCTCTGTCGTTTATGGTAATCCAACTCATTGCCAGTGTACTCTCAGTTACCATGCCCTCTATGATCTGCCACAGTTATGGTTGCAGTGATGCCACTACCATTTACACTGGTTTTGGTTTCTGCACTACATGTACATGTACATGTACATGTAAATGCTTGTTTTATGTGGGCCTGGGTGTTATTAATCCTCCACCCAATCCCTAGTCTGGAGGGCATGCTGGTTAATTAGGGCATCAGCAAACCACCCTGGTACATGTATCTCCAGAATATGCTATAGCAGTCCGGCAATGGGCATGCACCTGGTAGGAGCTTGGTTAAGATAGGCTACTTAAGGTGTGAGCAGTTGGTCATGTACATGTTGGAGCTTCCACCCTGTGTGGCTGTTTCTAACCCATTTCAGGACCGGATAAAATTTAATCTTTAGATATGTTTAAATTGTGAAACTTCTAGAAATTTCCAATCAATAATATTTATACTATCCCAAATTTCTGTGTAGCCTGCTAATGCATTGATTTGATAGTAAGGTGGTGTCAACTGAAGGTCTTTTTTCCATAAAATTACATGTAGGTAAAAATTAAGATCTCATTAATTTTATTACCACAGTCTTTCTAACTTGTTGACTTTGTGATCCTGTTCCATTATCATCTCGATGGGCATCAAGGAGCCATCAACAACAGGTAGATGCATCACTCCCAAAGGCACAAGTGAGAGGAAGGGCATTTTGAAGGAAGGCACATCAAACAAACCTAATCTTTCTAGGTCACCTCTATCAAAAAGTAGAAGTTATCAGAGTACTCTGGAGAAATCAAAGTTCCAAAATGATGGCTTGGACTTTCACTGCTCGTTTGAAACTGATGGAAGCTCTGAGCAGGATATTGACATTCCCTACACGCAACCAGTATCACATGAAAAGATACTTGAAGGTACAATCATTCACAAAATGTTATATTATAAAGAGGTCTTGCACAGCTTCAGTACTTGTAATACAGCAGAAGGGGGTGGGGGAGGGTGGGGTGGGGCAACTGGTTTTCACAGGCAGGTAAAGTCTTTTTGAACTTAACTTCTTTATAAGGAGAACTTTCCTGTCAATGGTCAAACCTGGTGAGGAAAGTCATCCTTGCAGCTGATCAATTTACCTGGTGCCCACCCTTAATGAAACCTCTGCTGGTGACCGGTGACTATCAAGATTTTTAAACCAACAATTACAAAGAGAGAGATCTTTCTTATAAATGTAAATGAAATAATTTGAATTGTCACAAACATAAATATGCAAATGTTCACTAGTCTCTGACGTTTGCGGACTGTTCAAAGTCACACAAAATGTCCCCGTCCCGATGCTGCAGCTTCACACTGACGTACTGGTACATTCTTTTTTTTTTTTGGTGTGCCATATTTTTGTTGGACCATTCAGGGTCAAGTTATTGTATAATGTACAGTGTATACATGTATACATTATACACTTTACCAATCACAGCATAGCTTGCCCCTAATGCGGTCGTCATGTTTTCTTTTTCTGGGAAAACCCTGACTGTCTTTTAATTGGAAGATGTTCTTGGGGCAAACCTCTGTAGGGTACTAGGTGAAATTGGGACTGTGATCAAGAAAGGAAATAATTAACAGTTTGAAGTGGCCATGTGGAAATAGGGAACTTTGTATGACTTTGACCTGAGCAGCAGTGGAGCAGACTGTACAAGATGTTACTTAATACACATGTACACCTCGATTTATCCGGGGTCTCAATGAGACACTAAGCAAATTGACCGTCTGTGAGAATGATTTTGCCCGCATGGTCAGACCATCTGCATAGAGGAAAGTTTTTCTGATAAAGAAGCCTAGTTTTAAAAGATTTTGCTTGCTATTCTCAACCATTTGTCAATTATTACACTGTAAGTAAACAAGTCTAGCATTTGGGCATCTGGATTTCACAGCTGCCCATTTTGCCGAATGATCCCTGAATTACTGAACTTTTAGAAGTCTCTACCTAAACTAAGTGAAAATGCATGTACATGACACATCTTAGTGTATAATCATCAGTAAAAATTAACATGATGGTAAATTTATTTGATACATTTGTAGGTGTTGTTGCGTTCATTGAGGCACGTTCCAACACTGAAAACAGATTTGAAGGAATCTCAAAACAGATGGAGATGCTGGGAGCAACAGTAAGTCATATACTGCAAATACAAAACTGCAACAACCTTTGATATATATTTGGCTTCAGCAGCCTGCAGTCAGGCATTAAGCTGCAGTCAGTCAGTCAGGCAGTCAGTTAGTCAGCCAGCCAGGAAGCCAGTCAGTCAGTCAGT
>JAHPZR010007453.1:27500-35513 GCA_019787425.1 Platygyra sinensis | reverse complement strand
CAAACAATGCAGAACGGCTAACCAATGACTCCTAAAGAAAGAAAGAACAATGAGCCAATGTCTTCATCATTACTCTATGCACGAAAAGACGAATGTAATTAACCGAATGTAACCAATATAACCCTAACCAAAAGACTTTCATAGTCAATTTGGCAATCTTAGGGGTTTTTTGTGCACTGAATATATCGATATTATCGACTTTTTCGTTTCGTTTTTCTTTGTAGATCTAACAGAAAGAACCAGAATATAACCACCTAGCAATGTCACTGCGCTCTAGATAAAATAGATAGCATATCTATAGCCTAAAGAAAAGATAATGGGAAAGGAAAAGAGATTCCGCAGTCTTAAAGCATCTTGTTCTTAGAAGTTTCTTTATATCCAACAGGTTGAACGAGAGTCAGCTGGTTACCCTCAAAGTTGATTCTATACTTGTTCCCGTTTACTGTCACTTGGGAGATTTTGGGTGTGGAGATGGGGTATGGACACCGGTCATGAAGATTGATGGCAGCAAGGTTGGACTCTTAAAAATCAAAACACCTTTGCTTTATACTCATAGGAAAATTTTGCTTTAAATAACTGCATGTCAGTTGCATTAATGGAAAAGGTCTTTAGAGATAAAACACTGAGCCAGACAAAAGCTGGACATCCATACAGATGTATAATAATAAACTGAATCTATTTTGCTCGCATGAGGCATCACACATCTCATTCATCAGAAATTCCAGGCTAATATCAACAGTGTATATTGCAACATCAACGTCTCTGACGCCTTGTATTTCGCCGTACGCGATGAGATGAGAATAGGCTAAATTTTGAAATCTTTTCATTAATTATAGCGGAGCTCCGGCGGGCGAAGGGCCGCCAAGCGGAGCCCCATATTCATACAGGAAAGAAAAGTATTCTATTTCATAACACTCCCATTCATACTCATTTGAAATAAGGCATGGGGATAATGATTGACCAGCGGCCTAAGAACAGCCTGGCTTAGGGAGGGGCAGTAGCGGTGCGACTCAAGCGATGGGGCGGGAGGGTGGGTCGTTCCCTTCCCCTCGTTCCGCTGGAAAACTAAGTGTGAGTAGAGTTAATCGTCCGCTCCGTATTTTTGACACTGCTCTTACGTAATCATTGCGAAATATTCTGACTTGGCCCGAATGGCTGCAATATTGAAGCATATTTCAAATTTGCATATGATTAGGAGTGTTATGAATAGTATTCTATTTCATAACACTCCCATTCATACTCAGTTGAAATAAGGCATGGGAATAATGATTGACCAGCGCTCCCTCACCATCTGTCTTTTTTTCCAAGGAGAGAACTCTCCGAAAATAGCAATCAGTTCCCACCTAATCCCCCTTTTTGGAGCCCCCCATTCTCCATCACCCATTCTCCATAAACTCCAAAAAGAAAAAAAAAATGTCAAATGTTTGTTTGTAGTGGTCATGCACTAAGCTACACCTAGCTAGCTCACAGGCATGCCACCCAAACTGAAGGAAACAAATATTTCAAATGAACATAACAGGCTTAAAAATCCCAACTGGCGGGAGGCAGACCAGTTGGCTATTTACAAGCAAGACCGAGGAGTTGTACGGTGGACTTGTGTCCTTCCATGTTTGTCCTTATAAACTAGAAAACGACACAGGTCGCGCGGAGTGACAGTGGCAAGTGTGACAGCCTGGCAGGGCAGAAAGGAAACCCTCGAGTTCCTTTTGAAGTGAATACTTTTGTTTTGCGTAACCAGTGGTTTTGTTATAGTTTAAAAGCTGCATGACTCGTGCGTCAAAGGCGTCTAAGTCCACAGGTACTTGACAAATTGTGGTTGCCTTGTCAGTAAAAGATCTTTCCGTGGTAGCCGCACCGCTGACAGAAACGAAAGTCGAAATCACTTGGTTGCTGACAAATAGGGCATCTAACGGAGGCCACAAACATTTTGGCTCCTACCAGAAGCTCGTAGAAGGCAGGCAAAAAGAAAGAGACATTTAATATCATTTAATCAGTTATTGAGATCAATATCGTAATGAGATTATTATTTGTACAGAAAAGAGGCACATACAGGAGGGTATGATTTCACTACTCGTTATTTCGTTTAATGATTTATTGAGTCCTCAGTTATGATGGGTCCATGTATCAGTATTAACCAAGTCACAGGATATATGCGGGCTTCACTTCTTGTTTCTTTCGTTGTCTCGACCCGAGAGAACTTTACAGTTCAGGCTGTTTTGTTTCAATCGTATCCAGCAATATGAGCCACTAGGGTCTTCCATTTTGTTTGTTTGTTTGTTTTTATTTTGTTTCGTATTTTCAAAGTGTACGGCAAATGCCCAGAGGTCGCCAGGGAAGCCGCGTTTAGGGGGCACCCAGCCATGCTTTGATGGGAGTAGCAGGGCGTCTGTATCGCCCATAGAAGCCAATTTCCGTACCTTAACTGCTTTCCCCGTAACAATAGGCCACCAATATTCCCTTGGAAAAGTGTCAGTGACAACAAGTGTGAAGGATTTTCCGTAGTATCCCAAGAATTTCAGTACTGGTCCAACCAATATAGAAGGGGGAAAAACATATGGGCGGGACATGATATCGCTATGCTGTGAAAATCTTGCGCAAACAAATTCACCCCGGCAGAATCGGGTGAGGGTACTGGTGTAAAGTGTGGCAGACTATTGCCCATCCGATCTTTCATTGCATTCAAATCTAGGGACATAAGATCGCAAGACTGTCCGTTATCACTCCCAAATTCCTCTTGAACACGATACCAGATCTAGATCTGCTCTGAGAGCTTAGTGTCGAAGATTGAAAACGGCGAGAGGGCGCATCCGCCAGGTTATCACCAGATGGAATGTAAGACAGGTGTAGGGAGATATTCAATCGTGCAATTGTAAAGAACAGTGCCTTCAATGCTTTATTGAGCTCTAAACTTCTCTCTCTCTCTAGTTGCTCCAGGCATCTACCACTGCCTTGTTGTCCACTTGCGTGTCCACTCTTGTATTTTGTAACTTCTGCGCAAAAGACGTCAGCACTTTGTCGATAGCTATCGCTTCCTTTGTTGAGATCTCCAAGTGAGACTGGTCTTCGCTCCGGTAGTTGGAGACCTGGCTGCTAAAAAGGGCTAGAATGCACCCACCCCAACCTGAGTTGGAAGCATCAGTAGCTATCACCACTCTAACGTGCCGCTGCTCTCTCCACGGCAAGGGCTCGTCCCACCCTTCCAGAAACCACCAGTGCTCTAATTCGTCTTTAAGTTTTCCTGTCAACGGCAGCGGTTTTGTGTGGTTAGCGTTGATTCGTTGGCCTCTAGAGATGGCGGTGTTCGTTTCTCGTGTAAAAAGCTTAGCTGCCGGAACGACAAGGCTGAAAGATACACATTTTCCCGCCAAGTGCTGCAGGGTTTTCACTGTGACAAAAGGCTTTCCGAGCAAGTCCCTGAGAAGAGCAAGAAACTCTGTCTCTTCCCTCGTCTTAGATGAAATACCTCTCGTGCAGAGTCAGAGAGGAAACCAAGGTTTGGGACTGTCTGACATTGGAATAGGACAGACTTTCCCAATCCCAGAAAGTACCCGGGTCTCACGAGGTGATAGGCTACTAGGAATACCGCTGACTCTGCTGCCGCGCGGTGACGCGCATCACCGTCATCTATAGCGCAGTATTCACCCCTACCAGGAGGGACTTGCAGTTCTCCATTATGCCGGTCGTCGATGTAAAGAGAACAGGGTACGCGTATCGACTGGAAAAAAATTGATGCTAGGAGCCCTGTAGTATGGTATACGTAGAGTGAGATATTCCATCCGAACGGGAGGGTATTGTGCAGTACCGGTCAAAGGGATTGCAGCATTACACGCGCGTAAAGCGCGTGTAGTACACGCACATTACACGCAGTGCCCACGCGGTGCCCACGCAGTGTCCACGCAGTGTCCACGCACCTTACACGCAAAGACAAGAAAATGCGTGTATTTACACGCGTGTATTTTGACTCATTAGACGTGATATTGCGTGTAATTTTACACGCAGTCGTTCAACTGGAACTCATTAAGTGCGTGTAGTGAGAACAGAATATTTAAAGTGCGTGTAATGAAAACAAAGCATTTACCTTGTGTAACATTTATCGTAGTGGACTGCACTGTGATATAGTTTAATCTTTCGCCTTCTTGCTCTTGGTCGTAAAACGTTCCCGATAGAATCGAGCAGTTTCATTAAACTGGTTTACCGCTTCATAGTAAAATATTTTTTTCCGTTCGAGTTTCAACAACAAGCGGCGCCAGCGAGCGACTGGCGTGTTATGAGATAACATGAACAATTATGTCGCTTTTTAATTCTAAATTACAGCAAGCAGTGTACTTTAAAACAGTCCGAAGATTCATTAAAATATTTCGTACTCCAAAGCGTTACGAGTTTACCGGTATTCAAGAGCTTTTTTAGTCGCGTTTTTCCTTTTCGCGAGGAACCACAAGGGCGCCAGCGATTAACGAACTGAGGCTTGATGCACACGAAATAACAGCAAAAAAAACATTATTTCGCTTGAGATTTTCAGTTAGTTTTAAACATCAGCTTAGATTTTGCTATAAAAGTTTCGATTCTTCGCTATTTAAACAGAAGTGATGGCAATTAGCAAATTAAGATTTATTTCTTAGGTGCTCGTTTGTTATTTATACATGAGCTCGTTATTAATTCATACACGCAAATGCGTGTATGAATAACAAAGGCTTCCTCTTCCAGTTTAAATACACGCATAGCGGTGAAATTACACGCAAATGCGTGTAACTACCTGAAGAGTAAATTTTACACGCAGTTAATTACACGCACTGCCCACGCACTGTCCACGCACTGCCCACGCACTGTCCACGAATACTACACGCAGACTACACGCATTTTACGCGCGTGTAGGTGCTGCAATCCCTTTGACCTGTACTGTACGTGAAGTACCATCCTCCCCACTGGATACCAAAGAAGGTGCGACTCTCTTCTGTGAGGAGGATGTGGTTGTAGCCCGACTGGTCATCTAGAATGGTCTGGTATGTGTCTCTTTGTACATATCGGGGAAGGTCTGAAACAGAGTCTAGGGAGAAGGGCATGTCACACATCCATAAATTCAAGTACCGCGCGTCGTGACAAAGTCTTGGCTTTGTGGGCTCGACTGTCAAGGGCAGAACAATGTGCGGCGAATAAACCACACCCACTTTCCCGACTATGGAGATTGCACCACATTTGACACGATTGATAAGGGTTTTCTGTACAAACTGAGTGAAAGACTTGCACGACGTATTGTTTTTGAATATCCTAGCTGGCGGTTTGTCCGAGTCATAGGAACTCCCTTTAAAATCTCCTTTAAAAATGACAGAAATATGGTGCAATAGACCTCTTTAGCTTAAACTGTTTGTTGCCCCATTTTAGACCACTTGATGATACTCTTGAAAAATATTGCTTTTAAATTTTCAAATAGTCCCGTGTATATGACTGAATAATTTTTAGATAGATAAAAGAATAATTTTCTAGAGAATATCGCATGATCTGAAATGGGAAAACAAACCGCTCAAGCTAAAGAGGTCTATTGAGACCTTGTCCCGTATCCATCCAAGTATCTCTTCTTGCTTTGGAGAGGGGTTTCGATGGGAAATTTCCTCCCAATACATGTAATTATTATGTAACTCCCCTGCCTTGAAGTTGCCCGGGTCAAGGAAGACTAGATCCTATACATTTCCCAAAATTTTATCATGGCGCGTTTTGCCGCTTTTAAGTGAATTAAACTTCACCAGATTTTAAAGCCTACTTCCACTTCGCCTTAGCGCTTGACTTACGCTTTTGTGAGTTTTTCTTTAAATGGCCCGATTTATACTAGAGACGGATCATCCGTCTGGGACGAATTTGGGCAAAGAACGATAGTTCGTCTGATAATTCGTCTGCGTATAAATACGGGCAAACAGACGGATCATCCGTCCAGACGAAGTATCTGGATAATTCGTCTTCATCGACGAATTACCGGGGATAATTCGTCTGAACGGATCATCCGTCTGTGAGTATAAATGCGGGCGAAGGACGGACTATCGATGAAATCAACACCTCGTTACATAACGCCAGCGGTCATTTTGCGAAAAATAGTAAACTCAACATGGCGGACAACTCGGTGGGAAAGCCCAAAAAAGAACGGGTTTGGACTGAAACGGAACTAAAATTCCTTGCACTCGTGCTAGCTGACGAGAAAACGGAATTTGCGGTTCGACTGGAAACACTCGCCTTAAAGAAGTCTGCAAACAACGAAGTCTTTGAAGAAATCTCAAAGAAATTTAACGAGCTCATGTTGTCGAACGAGTTTAAAGAAGAGAATGAAAGGGAAAAAAGCAAGTCCACAAGCAAACGGAAATACACTATATTGGACACAAGTCCAGCAAAGCTTCGCATTAAATACAAGTTCCTGAGAACCCAGTGGCGAAAATTTACTGATCGCGTGAAAAAGGGAAGCGGAAAGTCACCCAAAACAGAACCCGAGTGGTTCACCATCTTAAACCCAATATTCTCCGACACCATGGGAAGCATGGATACGGCTTCCAGTCCCAGTGATGTGCTTTCAGAAGAGTCTTCAGCTTCAGACGAGGAAACCAGCACTAAGGAAAGAGTCGAAGATAGTGACTCATTGGATGAAATGAGCGGCGCTGCAGGAAGTAGTGAAAGTTCTGGTGAAAAAAAAAGAAAACCAAAAAAAGCCTTTCTTCAGGTGAAACCATGTGCCAAAAAAAGGGTAAAGAGCCAATCACAAGCCATCCAAGAAATGGCAAAGAGCTTTAGTGCCTTGGGTGAAGTGCAGCAAAGGCGTGCAGAGATGATGGCTGATGCAGACAAAGAAAGACAGGCCGAGTTTTTAAGGTTTCAAAGAGAGCAAGCAGAGCTTAATCGTCAGCACGAGTTGAAAATGATGGAAATGATGATGAAATTTACAAATCCCCAAAACCCTGCCCACTACATGCATGGACCAACCCAAGTGGCCCAGCAACCCACAAGTCACAGCTATTATGAGACAACCACTGGCTTTAATCATCTGCAGCCCCAGCTACAGTCTGATCTGCCCCAGATGACATCTCCGACAGGTCAACTAACTGACCTTGATCAATATCAATCGACATCAGGTGTCAATACATGGTATTAACATTATCAAGAGTTTTGCTTTTATTTGAAACTGGCCAGTGCTTAAAACAATCAGTTTGATGGCTGAAGTTAGAAACTACCATTTGTAACTTTGTTGTCAGAAAAGTTGTGTTGCTATGGTAAATTCTTGTATATTTACCAGGTCAGTTCTTCAAGCAGTTCATAAATTGATGGTTTGAGTTAAACAAAAATAACATTTTCTTTTATGCTTATTTTTTCTTTTAAACTGTTTAATGCACTTTGGATCAATTTATGTTTCAGGAAAACTGCCCACCTACCCCTCTCCAAACCTAACATTTTGCCCAAAGTAAGGAGTAAGGGTTACTTTTAGGTTTGGGGAGGAGTTGGTGAGCAGTTTCCCAGAAACATACATTGATCTCACCTTTTTACAATAAAGTTTTGTTTTTGTTACATGTAGTTCTTTGTCGTCTTTTGTTTACTTGTGGAAAATTTTACATTGGCCAATAGTTATCAAGACAAAGTAGTGGAGATGGCCCTCTTAAAAATATCAACTACATAAAAAATGTCACTCTCCTCCTCAGAGCCTTTCAGGGGGTTTACACATGTGCAGAATCTACTACTGAAAATGTTGCTACAGCTGGCTCAAAGCCTAATGGAACCTCTGTAGTTTAAACACAACAATGACATTATTACTGTCTGTCACTTTTCTATGGAGGGAAAGTTGAAACCATAATATTGTGTGGTCAAAAAGTGGTATGAGTGCTTTTCTGAATATTATCAGTTAATTGGCATCTCTCTCTTCCCTGATTCCCCACAACCAATTAGATATTACTTCTCTAATTGTGTCAGCATCACCTGCTTGGCCACTTCCACGAATAAGATTGAGTTCATTTACTTGAAGTCTCCATCTCTCTTTGCAGGGGTCAT